>PVJX010003013.1:0-116085 GCA_004027295.1 Dolichotis patagonum | reverse complement strand
CATGAGTCCCCATCTCATAGCTTCGAAGTCTTTCAAAGTTTTAAATCATCAGTTGGAATGGTGTTATCCTGTTTTGTTTGACTATATCATACATGATGATATGAACAGCTGTTTTGAAGAAAACATTATGACAGCTATTGCTGATTTAATATTATCCTTCTTAGAAGTCCTACCATGCTTTTTTTGTTCTACTACCGTTTGTTCTATCTACCACATTGTGTCTTATTGGAATTTGAATATGTGTGATAGTTCAAACAAATTTTTTTTTATCAAAAATGAGATATTATAGTACCCATTGATCATTTTCTGTTATTCGGTTCAGAAAGCCCTGTAATTCTTTCACTCTATGCATGGCTTTATACTATTGTGTTATGTTTGATATTATTGTATTGAAACTATGCTCAACTATAGCAGAGTAAGAGATATGGCGTTAGCTACTGTTGATGTCCAGTTGACTTAATGTAAAGTACTGTGTTGCCTATGTTGTCCTCTTCTGATCTGCTCTGTATTGTCCCCTTTTGTTTCATTCTCTTTTAAATAAAAAAAAAAAAAGAAAGGTGAAGAGGGAGGTGAGGCAGTGACCTCAGCCTGAGAGACACAGCTGGGCAAATGCTCCTCCATAGATGCCTGTCACACAGAGATGAACAATGACTATTTCATGAATAATGGCACAAGTGGACCAAGGAGACCATAATTTTAATGTAACTCCAGAAGGCAAAAAAAGAGAGAATGCTCATAGAATTGTTTTAATTTATAAACTAAGAGAAATGACCTTCAGATGTTGATGTCCTTTGAACTCTTCTTAGGAAAATTCTAACGCTCAGTTACTACTAAGAAACATGACATTTATCCACAGGATATCTAAGGACTTGCGTGTTGCATGTACCCTCTTTTTAAAAGAAAAGACTTACTGGGTTTTTATATTCGCAAAGCAAAATCATTTCCTAGGATCACATAAAATTTTATCAAAAGCAAAGAATAGAAGGATACTAATCAAATAGTTGCAGTTGCTAAGACCAAACTTCCAACTTAACTCAAATACCTGGAAGCCAAGACAAAGAGGAAACCAGTAAACTGCAGCATCTTATCAGGAAGAGGAATCAAAACAGTCCTTCAAGGAAGCAAATTTATTTTGGGGCACTGAATTCTCCAATAACTTTCGCACATATGGTTGTACACGTGAGTTACTGGCACTGTTCAGTCCTCATTTCTCTTTTTCTAACATGTAGGAAAAATTTCATGAAATCATTACAGAAAAGATAAAAGCCTGAGGGAGTAACATTAAAGCATAACTCAGTGAGCTCTGTCCTAGGAGGTCACCAAGATAACACAGTCCAAGCATGGCCACCCATCTGGTCTGATTGGAAGTAAAATTGTTTGAAAAGAAAAAAAAAAAGATGTCTGTAGAGCACCCGACCCATGTCATGCATGTGAAGCATTTTCTTCCTTTCAACGTACATGTTATTAATCTTCTTTATAGAAGCTAATCCACTTCCCTGGATTAACTGTTGACTAGCAGCAGGGGCCAAGTTTATGCGTGTTTTTCTATATCACATGCTCTCTGCCTTTCTCCACTCCTATCAAGAATAGTCAAAGGATGATTCATCTCTTAGACAATCTTCTGTTGATACCACTTTTTCTTCCCAGAAAATTTCATAATATTTTTCCCATGAGGGCCTAGAATGTTGATGTTACGTATTTTGTTAAAAACAAGTCCTTTGGATAAGAAAAAAGGGTAAATGAGTAGGGTTGACTCGGATCATGAAAGTCAGAAGCATCCAGGGTTTGCACATTTAAAGGAGACCGTGGTCTTCAGAACCGTGAACTTCCCTGTGTGAGTGTGTGGAGTAAGAGTCATGTTCTCGCGATGATTAGCAGGGGCAGGAACTCGCAGCGGGCGTGATGTCTACACTGTGACCAGTGCACGGGGAGGAACTGGGTGGTTGTTAGGGAGACTGGAGTGAAGAGGGCTCCAGGTGCTGAAGTGAGCAAGCATGTGGTGCGTGTGAAGAGGGCAGAAAGAAACAAGTGTGTAAGTGAGGAGGGCCTGATCAGAGGGACTTTTCGGTTTAATCCCTTCACAAGGTGAAGGGATGCAGAATGTACAGTTTGTTGCTTCTCCCATGAAGTAGTTGATGCACAGGAAAATCAGTGAGGAAACCATGGCCAATCTGAGGCTCACTGAAGAATATACACATTGATATCTTAAAGAAAGGCAGTACCAGGGGATTTAGCTCAGTGGCTTAAGCGCCTGCCTGGCAAGCGTGAAGTCATGAGTTCAATCCCCCGTACAAAAAAAAAAAGAAAGGCAGTAACAGTGTTGGGGGCGGGGGGCATCAGACTTTCTACTTCGCTCCTGTTCTCATCACAAGACTTCTCTCACTGCCTTGGACTTGTTTCACTGTCTGTGCTCCACTTGCCTGGGACCTCTGTAAGCATGAAATGCAAGATGATCTTACTATTTGCTTGCCAAAACTATGGATATCATTTTCTTTGTAATTTCAGTTTTTTAAAAAATGCTTTCAGAGAGAAAAACGGTGAGGATGACATTTCAAAAACATAAAGCCTAAGACAAGTAAGTTATTTTCTCTCTGTGTAACTTTCATATCTCTATTTTGGGCATTCTTCAAAATTCCCAAGCTATCTTCTGTGACAGAACTCCTCCACGCGGCCTGCGCCATGCTGCGCTTCTCCACTGCCCTTTCCCCAGCTCTCCCTGGGTCCTGCTCAGTCTCCTTTGCTGAGACCACATCTGGAGCTTCACTTCAGCTCTTCACACTTTTCCATGTCTTGATTTTGACTTACTTAATTAGCCAGCCACAGTACTACCTCATGCGAGGCTCTTTTCTTTCAAACTGTCTCATGTGTGACCCGTCCATCCTCATCAGCCTAGATTTAATCTTCGCAATTGGTCCTAAAATTTCCCCACCACCCCTACAGTGAGCATTCCCTACTCGTTACAGAATCTCCACGGTGCTTTTCCACTGGACATTCTGTGAAGACGCTTTATAAACTGTGATATATAAGACACATAGATGCAAAACTACCACACCTGGCTACAGACTAGATCCCTTTTCAGATATACAGGCACCAAACAGCACTGGGGTGACCTCTAGTCAGTCCCAGTGCACTTGGTTCCCAAACTGACACAAGGTACAGATTCTACATCCGCCTCATTTAGGGGCTTGTGGATGAGCGCACAGAAAACATGTTGTGTCTTCCATTCACCAGTGAAGTGGCTCCTCACTTCACTGCCTCTGTGGGAGACCGTAGATGACATCAACTCCTGTTGTTCAAGGGCCCGGGAGGCTGTCATCCGGGGCAGCCGCAGGAATTTAATTTATTCCTAAGGAGAAGCCAGTGATAACATAGGGACACGCATTTTTACTAGAACAAGGAATAATGATGGAATCTCTACAAGGGAACAGGTGTGGATCTGACAAGAAGCACCCCATTTGTGTTTGCTTGTTTGTTTGTTTATGGTTCCCAGGAATCAAACTCATGACCTTGTGCTTGCCAGGCAGGTGCTGTGCCACTGAGCTGTATCCCTGGCCCAAGCAACCCATTTGTATCCATGTTTCTTGTTTAAAGAAGGCATGTTCTTATCCTTAATTCTGGCAGGATATATGACACCTTTATTCACGAGAGGCTGGGAGCTGCTCAGGGAATATAATTGTCACTACCCCAACATCTGCCATCCAGAAGGGTCCTTTCAGCGCCCTGAGATGGTATTCAGCCTGGCTGGATAAAATGAAAGCACAGCTCACCAAGAAAAACCAGGGCCCCATCCTGGGCCACACAGCAAGTCAGTGTCTGGCTATCTCCTCACCAAGTGCCCATCTTGGTTTTCTTCTAAGCTACTAGTATATTTTGAAGTCATATATTAATAAAACCCAAAAATTTGAGCTAGAGAGTGAATCTAAGGTGATATGTAGGTTTCAATCCCAAACAACCTTATAATTTCATCTGTTTGGCAATCATCTATTCAAGTGGTTCTCCACTGGGGAAGATATTAACCCCGCCTCACATCCAAAGGGACAGGTAGCAATATCTGGAGACATTTTCGGTTGCTATAATGGGTAATGGTAGGGAGATGCTACCATCATCGAGTAGAGCAGGGGCCAACAATGATGCTAAATATTCTACAATGCACAGGACAACCTTAGCCCTGACAAAAATTACAAAAAATTACCTACCCTTTAGCGGGAAGGTTGAGAAACTGTGCTGTACTCTTCACATCCCAGGTTGGGGAAAGCGTAGGTCACTGATACTACTAAGCCAGTCCCTATCATTGTACCCGAACACATAATTCTAGGGACCTAAGGTCCTGTGCCTGTATTGGGAACTCTCTTCCCACAGAATACTCAGCTCAGGATCTAGATTCTCATTCATAGGACACGCACGAAACACATTTGACCACATCTTAATCCCTCGGGGCAACAAACTAATAGCTGGCATGAATAATGACCACTGCTTCTAATAAATTTCATTACATCACCATTATTATATTTTCATTAAGCAATGCTGAGTAATGTCACCTTCTGGTAGTCAACTTTATTCAGTCAACACGTAACAGTTGTGCTCCCAGCCAGCCAAGGCACCGGGTCCGATGTTAGTTGGATGACAATTCTCTGAGCCAGCAGCAGTGAGACCACAACACCTACAGCAGCTCTTCACTGGGTGAGAGCCTGTCACCGTGCAGGCCTCCCTCCAGACACTCCAATTTCACAAGTCAGGGTGGCGTCAGGAATTTATATTGTTGGCCATCACCTGAGGTAACTCTTAGACAGACACCCATGGGTTCACGCTTGAAGAAACACTAGCAGAAATCATGAATCTACCCACTCTAATTCCAGGCTTGAGAATCTAATGTGGTAATTTTTATATCCCTGGAAAAAAATCATCTATTAATTTTCTCAAGCCTCCCATTTTAATGCGAAAGAAGAGTAAGTCCCTGCCTGATCCCTGCTCAAGCCCAGGTGGTAAGAAAGAGTGACCTTATGTAAAGGTAAGCAGAACACCTGCAAAGGAACACAGTGGTAGATGTTTATATTAAAAATGAATTTTTATGACATGGCATGAGCAGTAGCCACGTACGTTTGTCTTAATGATTAGGAGAAAAAGTGTTTTCTTGTAGCAACATTATCTTCTGTCTGAACTGACCTCAGCATACAGTGGCTCCAGCCTGATTAGAGAATGCCAGTCCTCACGGTGCACAAGGCAAGTGGCTTCTCTGATTACTCTCAGTTTTCTTTAAAATCATTCCTCAGACCTAAGTCATCAGCGTTCCTCGTGTGTGACTTTTCAATAGACTCCTGGCTTTAGTATACACCAACCCACAACTAGAGATCCAAACTTAAACCACACTCCAAGCAGAACTCTTTGAAACTGTTACAAACACCTTCACACTTACCGATAGCTAATATCAAGGAAGACATACAAATATATTTCGTTCTAATTTCTCTGCTTGAATTGCTGTGATCACAATAACAGAAGAAATCTACAACAAGAATATTATGGTAATGCTTAAATAATAAATTAAAATTAATGACTTGCCATCTTTGTTAGAGGGAAAGGGTATGAATTAGAGGCCAGAATATATCTCTGAATTATCCTTTAAAGTAACTCTCGTTTTCAGCCCTTCTAAGTTCCTTCCCATTCTGTTCCTTTTAAATTGCCTTTATATCTCCACTGTCTCCCATTCCTGTCTTGTCCACTTTATCTGGTTTTTTGCTTCCAGCCCTACCTTGACCCCCTGGGCTCAGAACACTGAACACCATTGAGTTTACTCACGCTTCCAAACACTCCAATCTTTGTGCTCCTGCGGAAACCCATTCAAACTACAGATGAATTTTTTAAGCCACAGAGAAATGACTAGAGTCCACAAGACAGAGAAAAACTCAGTTTTTTTGTGTGTGATAAGCATTGAACACCATCCAAAGTATCTCATATCTGGTATAACAAGGAACGCCATTCCACTGCAATCTCTTGATGAAAAAGAAGCCCGCCAACATTTTAGAAACTTGAGTCAACATATCAGTTCGAATGCAAATTTTCTCCTAAACTCAGATTTGTCATAAGATCCATTTTTAAGCATCTGTGCTCCCAGCAGACCAACATGCAAATGGTGGGTGATCAGGTATAAGAACCAAAGAAGCCAGGAGAAGACAGAGACCCAGACTGTACCTATTTTCGCAGCCTCTGCTTTCAGGTTGAAATCCCAGGTCCTGGGCAGCTTTAGAGACATTTTGCTTCTGACTCGGGTGAGTAGCAGGAGAAGCGGTGTGCCTGTCACAATCCGTGCCTTTCTTGCAATTTCGATCTTCCCCTTTGGCTTCTGTCTGCCTTTCCTGTCTTACACTTGCTTCACAGGCAGTCATAGGTTTGAGGTGTTTCCTCCTCTCAGATGAAAAGCCCACCCTTGTATCACTTGCAGACGGCACCCAGACTTTCCTTGCCCCACACTCACAGTCCCTCACGGGATGGCACCCCACTTCTCTTACTTTCAGTTTTACCAGAAATGTCCCAGTTGACACTTCGCTCTGCGTCATGGGAAGCAGAGCTCCTGTTCAAAAGAATCTCAGGCCTCACTGAGGCAAAGTTGTGATAAACAACTGCTGCCTTTCGACTTTTTTTTTTTAACTGTCTGCTTCCTTGCATTTGAGGAAGTGGCTGGCCGTTCAGTACAGATGATACATTACGAGCACACTTTCTTGAGAAAATTAGTTTCTTAAATACTTGTACAACTAGAATGAGTGAATTGTGATCCAAGGCTGTAGGAAATTAAAAGAAAATTCCAGAACTCTCACTATGTACTTTGACTCTGTTCTCTTCTCCCCATCCGAAGGATCAAGTGTTTAATATTAACCTGCTTTAAACTTCTTCCTTGTAAAGACCACACAGTCAACTCTCCTCCTGCTCTGGATCAAAGTTCCAAGAAAACCCAACCTGAGGTAGGAAGGGTTTCAATGTATTTGGCTAATAGGTCAATTTCAGTCATTTGAGACTTACTCAGATGACATCAGTTTCTTCAGCACTGAGTACAAAGCATGGGCTTTAGAATCAAACTAACATGAATTCCAAATTTGGTTTTTCCACTTCCTAGCTCTACAACTTTGAGCAAGCAAATGAATCTTTCTGGACTTCAGTGTCTTCATCAAAAAAGTAGGGTCAGTAATTAGGAGTCCCCGGGAAGGTGTTTAGTACAGAGCTTGACACATAGTAGTTGTACCTAAGCATTGTCAACTTTGATTCCATTCAGTTCGGCTTCGTGACAGGCCTTTATATGTTTCATTGAGTCAACCTAAACAGTTTCTTGCTGTATGACCTTGGGCAAATTTCTTGTATCTCAATTTCTTCTTCTGTAGATGGAACAGATAATAGAAGCTACTTTATAGGGCTGCTTTAGGGCTTTATTAGACAGCAGATATGAAGGGCTAAGAGCAATCACGGCTTACCTACACTTATCTTTGACCCACACATCTTTGACCCATTCATTCTTCGTTCTCAGGGATGACTCTGCCATACTTTCTTCTTCACCTCCCACTGGCTCACACTCTGTTGATAACTCGGCTTCCTGTTTCATTAAGAAAACTGATTCAGCTGGAGAAAATGTCTGCATCTGCTCCACTGTACCTGCCCACGTACCAGCAAGCAAACCTAGTGCCGCCGCAACGCACGAGCAAACTTTATCACTCCTACTGCTACTGCGTCGTCTCCCCGCTGCCCCTTCCCTAGCACTATTCAACTTGGTTTTTATCCTATCTATTTCAAAATGTCTTAATGCTACTTCTCTCTGTGGCCTCATTTCTCTCCTCAGTTCCTGAAGAAAACATTGGTAAGAATTATCTATACTTGCAAATGTCTTCCTTTTATTCTCCCCTGAATCCCTTCTATGGGAGTTTTTGTCCCTAGGACACCACAGAATATCTTCTTATCAAGGGCACCAAGGACTTTTCTATCATTAAACCTGCAAGTCAGTTCTCCTCTTATCACTGACTTATTGGTGTTGGACACATTTGATCATTTTCTCAGGCCCTGAGCCCTCTCTCCATTGGTTCCAGGGACTATGGTTAGCTAGATGTCTGCCTGTCTTTTTGGCTGCTCTCTATCTAGTTTCTTGCTAAGCCCTTCTCACTGCTATGTTCTAAATATTGGAGGAAACTGAGGCCCAGTCAGTGGTACTTTTTCCCACCCCGGCTTACACCTTGGTGAACTCAACCGTCTCAAGATTTTAACTGTCACGTATCTACAATGATTCCAATGTATATGTCCAACTCAAACCACCCTCTGAACCCCAAATCACAAGCATGTGTGCTTAGATCTCCAGCAGCCATCAATAGTCAGCAATAAACCTGTCTGAGGCTTATGTTTAGGTAGGCTAAAGCAGCAGACAGGACCTGCGGCATAAGCAAAGCCTCTGTTCTCATCATGTCTGCTTAAATTCCTTTGGCCAGCGCAGGTTACATGGCCAAGCCCAAAACCCCAGAGGCAGGAAGTGTCCACAGTGTTAAGGGGGCAGAGGAAGAAGGAAGGACAGAAATGTTTACTGATCAAAAATCCAACCCAGCTGGGGATTTAGCTCAGCGGCATAAGCACCTGCCTTGCAAGCGCGAGGTCATGAGTTCGATCCCTGGTACCAAAAAAAATTCAACCCATCAATCCAACCTGATCCAACTGTACGCATAGCCAAGGACTTGATTCCACACCTAACCATCTGCCCTCCGGCTCCCAGCAGTGCTGGATTCCTCTGATGTTGACTCAGTTCCTTGGGGACTTTGGAGCCTCCACTCCTGCACTACTATCTTCTTGATCCAACAGTACTGTTCTTTATCTTGTCCTAAAGGAGAGGAGCAGCTGTCCTGAACCCCAGACTAGTGACATCTCCATAAGGAACCTGACACCATTTACAGTTGCGGTCCTGAAATCTTTAACCTAGGAACCCTGAAAATACTCTGAAGATGGCATTTAACAATACACAGGAACTTCCTTTACTCCATAGGACGGGTCCCTGTGAGTCTTGGAAAAACTTGTGACCCATGGGGGAAGTTGGTTGCACACACAGATGGGCAAACAGAAAAGCAGTTCTGGAAAGGCCTGGCACAGGAGCCTTCTTTTCAGGGCTTTCTCTGTGTGTCACTTCCCCAGACAAGGGTAGAAGTGCTGCTGTTCTACTGCTGCTCCCCTTCTCTGACTTTCACAAAACCAAGAATGAAATAGCCTACGATTTGTAATAACAAAAATTAAAATTCCTCTATTTGCTTATTAATGTTAACCATTTTTTAAGGACTGAATATGTGCTGGACACTGAGGAAAAGTTGATTAACAGACTTGGTTTCTACCTCCTTTCTTTGCTTCCTCACCCTTTCCTTCACCCTCCCACATGTAGCTAACAGGCTGTGGAAGAATAGTTAAATGAGCAACTAATACAGCATGAAACGGATTGCCCTGGGAGGAGCATCTATATGGGAGAGGCCTAGGTGGGACATAGAGAAGGACAATGGCTTCTTGGAGGAAAGATTTTTCATCTTTTTATTTCATTTCTTTTTAGGAAAGATCTTTTAAACTAAGATTTGATGGATGAATTAAGGGTTTGCAAAGGGGGGGAGCTCCAGACAAATTAAATAACATGCAAGGAGCAAGAAAGAATTCCTGAGAAGGATGAGCAAGTGGAGAGGAGAAGAAACTGGATAGGCAGGTTGGGGCGGATGGGCAGCTGCATGTAGATCCCAGTACCCTTGAGGAAAAATCTTGAATTCCCTGGGGGGAACTGAGAGGGAGGTCCCTGGGGTGGGGGTGGGGGTAGCAGAGCAGGAGAAGCAGACTGTAGAAGATGTCCAAGTGGAAGGGGAGCGAGGAACTCGGGTCAACACAGTGTTCGGGAAAGGACACACAGGAGCCATCTGAGTGATACAAGCCCATCCAGAGCCATCTGGGAGATTAGGATGAGATTAAAAAGGAGACACCATACTCCTGACTGCAGTCACCTTAGGGGTAGAGATTCCAATCCCAGAGACGGGAGGATTGAAAATGAGGGCCTGGGGATTGAGGTGTCCCTTTGAGGAGAGGGTAGGCTCAACTGGGGGAATGCTGCACTGCGGGACTCAGGTGGCCATGAAGGTAGGCTTTCTGCAGGCATCTGAGCACAGAGCTCTGGCACCCTTCACGCCCCTCCTCCGTGCAGTCTCAGGATCAAACTGGATGCTGAGAGAACTGAGCCTGGCCTCCTCCTCAAGTGGTTCGCAAGAGAGAAGTGTGAGCAAAACTGTATGAGGAGCTCGGGGCAGGGCGGGTGAATACCCCAACAGTCCATCTGGTAATCAGACAGCAGAGGCTGGCCCTCTCAGACAGGAGTCAAATGCACTAAGTTGGCCCAGACCGTCACACTCTTGGGAGGCAGAGACAGGTGTCACTGTGCTCTCATGTGTATCACTGTTTTCCTTATAACAGATGGAAGCAGAAGAGATTAGTACTTTGCAACCACATCTCATTTAAAAGCACAAGGGAAAGCAACCGGATGTTGGGATGAAACACAGTTCTTTATTGATGTGAGCCAGCTGTGTCACCGGTCTGTATTTCCCACCTGGCTCTGACGGGTATGCGAATGTGGTCCCATGTTATGGGGATGCTCAGCCAGAAGCCACACCCGGCACCTGGCATTTGGATGCACCAGAAGTAAAGATCTCTTTCATTTGGATTTTAATAGTCTGTATCTTTATATGAATTTAGAAAGTATCTGTCCAGGTTCTGTTGGTTTTGTTCTCTCCTTGCCTATTGAAGGAAAAAAAAAAAAAAAAACAGAAAAAAACACAGTCTAGAAGAGGAAGGAATTTCTGTCCTCTAAACACAGTGTGAGCTCAGTGGACCAGGCACTGACTCCTTATTTCTGACCTGGCCTTGCTCCTTTCAGCCCAGGACAGTGAGTGAGAGGTGTCCCGTCCCATCAGTGACCTCACCTCTGCCAAAGTTCTCAACGCTGGATCTGATGTTGGTCACAGCTAGCCATAAACTTTTATTTTGTCTAATTATCCCATAGCCAAGAAAAGCTTTATCTGGAGCCTGAAGGCCGATATGGGCATTGTTGCTTCAGAGAGTGAGTCATGAAGATGATTGACCTATAGATCCTGGGGTTAGGCAGAGAAATGTCTGTTGATGTGAGATATGTGGTGATAAGGAATCATAAGTAGAACTTGATGTTTTCAAATGGGAGCAGGCATACATTAGGGGTTGCTCACATAACGTCTCCTTGGCCAGTACTATGCATTACATTATCATAGGTTAAGTCTTATAAATTGTTAATATTAAATAGCTTTTGATCTGCAAATAAATTCACATTATCCAGCGGTTCAATGTAACTGTCCCATCCTGCCTCCTGCTACTCATCTGTGTAACAAACATCTATCTAGTGGATTGTTAATTTATGATGTAAGAGACCCTGCTCTGGAACCAACGGTGAGACAGACAAAAACCCTTCCTTCACAAAGCTTATTCTAGTGAGAGATGGGCAACAAATTAAGTAAGTATAATCTGTTAGATGATGCTAAGTACTGTGGGAAGTGCAGAAGGACTATCAGGTCAACATGGTCCAGGTTAGCAGCTTTAATAGCTGGACAACTAAGGCTTCAAGGCATAGGTGGTGTCTGAGTGAAAAACTCAAGAAACTGAAAATGAGTCAGGCAGACATGTAGAAGAATCTTCCAGCAGAGGGAAGGGCAAGTATAAGAGTCCCAAACTCCATCACGGCAGCATTAAGGAGCACGTTCAAGCAACATCCAGGAGGCTGTGTGAGCAGAACAGACAATGGGAAGATTTTTGGAGACAGAGTCATAGAGGTAACAGACACCAATTGTATAGGGCTCTAGAGAATCTGGCCGGGACTTGAGCTTTTACTTGGAGTGAAGTTTATAGCAGAGGAGGGATTTGATTTGACTCGTGCTTTTAAAGCTCACCATGGCCTCCATGTTGAGAATAGAATGGAGGGTGGGGAAGGCAAGGACGGATGGAGAGAGCCATCAGAAGCATCTGGGTGAGTGACCACGGAGAGTCTGGACCATGCAGCACACTGCACATGGTTTTGTTGCTGATACATTGCACAAATCACAACCTTTGTGATTTAGTATGGCTGGAATCCAGCTATGCACAGTAGGCTGGAATCCAGCCTAAGAGAAGAGACACATCCATCCCGAAGGACATTCTCTGCACAGAGACTATCCACCTGTGAAGTCATGGGGTGGTGGTCTTCTAAATTTTGAAAAGAAAATACCTTATGGACCAGTAAAAACTGAGGTGGTAGCCAGGGAGGTGACAAGAAGTGCTTAGAGTCTAGGTGTATTTTAAATCAATTCTGTCGGCTATACTGATGGACTGCATAAGGGGGTGAGAGTAAGAAAGAAATAACAGAAATTACAGATCATTATCTGAGAAAATGAAACATTGCTGAGTTGGAGAAGCTGGGGAAAGAGCAGGCTGGTGAGAAGAGTGGAGATTGGCAAATATTAAGCTAAAGGTGTCCAGTAAATATCCAAACGGGGAAAGTCCAGTAGGCAGCTGAATATGAGTGCTGTGTTGATAGCTGGGATTCATTGAATAGCTTAGATCATGAAAAATGACTTGTTTCCTTGACTTTGCATTCTTTTTCTCATTTGTAGTGGTTCAAGAAAAACATCTACAAGTTCAAGTGGGAACAGCCTGAAGGGTGAGCAGGGACCCAAGCCCTGATCGCTCAATGTCCTGCAGAAATGAGGCACTGTGGGGTTTGACCCAGGTGAGGCTGCTCCTCCCTTGGGCTCCTTTTTATAGAAGAGGGGCAGTAAGATAAGAGGTTTGCAGAAGAGGAGTAAACATGATAGATTCAAGCTGGCTGTGGCGACATATATCTGCAGTCCTAGCTACTCAGAAGGCTGAGGTGCATGGATGACTTGAGCCCATGCAATCAAGACCAAGCTGGGCAACATAGGGAAATCCCAGTCTCAATATCACCGGCTCCAGGATCAAACAGTCTAAGCTTAGAGACCAGGCATTTAGGAGACTAGGATCAGGGGCGTGTCAGCTTCCTAACATTCTGTGAAGTTAAGTCTCGAGGGAGCCGGGTTTTCCCACTGGAGGAAGGGCAGCTGTTCTTTCAGGCTACTCACAGAGGTCCTGAGGTCACTCATCTGATGGTCTTCCTCCGCTGCGCAGTTGAGCTGTCTAAACCCAGCAGCTCATCGGTTAAGGTATGGCCTTGTTATAACTAGATTAAGAAAAGGGAAAAGGGAAATTATTTACCCCCACCCCAGCCACTCCCCAGTATCAGATGTGTCCACATCCACACAATTGGGGTCTCCTCTCCTCCCTCAAACATGAGCCAAACTGCTGAGTCTTTTCTTTGAAACAAGTTCTATGGGTGAGCTGGGAGCCTCCATTTCTTACCTCCAAAGATCAGGCAGCTAGGGAAACGACCCAGGGGGTGTCCATATATCTAAAGTGTGTCCATCCCAGACTGACTGGCTATAGCAGTGACAGTGCCTCTTTTCTCTTCCAGCCCCCCAAGCCTAGAGTTCCAGTGCCCCAAAGCAGAGAGTGCAGCTTCAGGCACTAAGAGGAAATTTGTCAGAGCAACTTTCAAGATGACCTCAAGCAAGCCACATGAGCAAGGAGGAGGGATAGTTTCTCCCAGCCCCGTGCCTCCATTCTCAAGGGTGTGTGACTCTCCTGTAGCGCAGGAGTCCTTCAGGGGCCCCTCCTTCTCAGCATTTCCCAAGCACTCAGCTCCCATGACCCTCCAAAGGTACATGTAAGTGATCCAGATGCCAAGATTCAGTGACCTTTTCATTCTCTTCCAAGTCCTCTGAACCCAGTCACAAGTCCCTAAGGGAAACCCTATGGCAAGGAGCCCTTTTTGTCATTCCTTCTCCTAGATCATGCTCTGGGTGGTCACTCTCCTTCGGATAACTGCTCTAGATGTTTATGTGACTCTTCTTACACTGTCTCAACTATTACAAATACCAGCAAGGAGGCTCTCAAGAAATGTAATCCACTCCTATCTATTTCAAAGCTCCCTCCAAGTTGCAGGAAGCCCCACTGGCTTTCTGTTTTGCACTGTGTCCCCCAGTAGGCCTACAGGCTTAAGCAGCTTGCCCGGTAAGCCCCGTGTGATAAGCACACCAGAATGCTCCACCCTCCCCTTTCACTGTGGTTCCACTGAAACTTTTTTATTATTAACCGGCAGCTGCAGTGTGCACAGTTGCCAGCAGGCTCTACCTTTTGTCCTAGATCATAACCCCGCTGCCCCAAGCAGGTCAGCTAAGCCAAGTGCAAGACAGGCAGCTCTTATATCTGTTCTCTCTGCTTCTCCCAGGAATTCACTGAGCCTGGTTTTCCTTGTCAGACTGGGTAGACTCCCCATAGTTTAAGAATTAGGAACTCCTTTATTCCTCTTACAAAACATTCGCAGTTATCTTGCTTTAATCGACGGGCCCCCACAACAGATTTGTCCACCCACTTTTCAGTTTCTTGGTTCTCTCTATTCCTCCTCTGATTTCTCCAGGGTGAGTACCAGGAACTGTGCCCTCTCTATTTAGGATATTTCAGTTCATGCTGACAGAGAAGACTGTGTCTTTGTGCCTGTGGTCTCGGAAAAAGATGTTCAACTTTGCAAACAAAATCTCTAGGAAGTGATAGGTATTTCAACTTGTTCACCGTGAGTTCAGTTCAAGACTGAGACGAACATGGCTGCCCCCTTCTGATCACCTCATTCTGTGACAAGGAGTCCCGTATTAACCTCTACTGCCTGTCATGTGGCCTTACTTCAGCACAAAGAGACTCTACCTAGAGATTATTATGGCATGGGCCTTAGGGAGGGTATTAGTCACTTTTCTGATGCTGGGGCAAAATATTTGACATATACAATTTAGAGGAAGAGAGGTTTACATTGGTTCATGGTTTCAGAGATTTCAGTCCATGACTGGATGACTCCAAGGCAGAAGCATAATTTGGGAAAGACAAGGAGGAAAGAAGCTGCCTACTTTACGGCATTAGGAGGCAGAGCAGGGAAGGAACCAGAAGGGACTGGGAACATGACACTGCCTTCAAAGGCAAGACTGCCACAGCATACTTCCTCTAACTGGGCATTTCCTAATAGCCAGTTCAGCTAGGAACTAACTCATCAATGGATTGATCCATTGGTAAGGCCAGTGACTTCATGATCCAGCCAACTCTCTAAGTCCTACCCCTGAACGTTGTATCACTTGGCATCAGACCTTCAACACACAAGCCTTTGAGGGACGTTTCCTATCAAACCATAACAGCAAACCCAGTTCTTTTTTCCTATTGGGCCCCATGGTGTATCCACACAGTGATGGCTCCATACAGGGGTCTCACATTTGGTCTCAATTTTCCTTTCGTCTTTCATGCTATAGGGAGGCACCAAAGGACTGACCATTGTCCCTGTAACTCTGGTCTTCCCTTTATCCCTCAGTGGGTAACATACCATGCCAAGGCTTTTGAGAGGCCTGTTTTTTTCAGGGTTTTCTTGCCTTATAGATGACAGTATGGCCCTGAAACTACCAACTTCCCTAGGTATAATAATTTTCTCATTCACAGCTTTTTGTCTGTTTTTATTTTTTGTTTTGTTCCATAGACATTGTAGTCATCACGGTTACTCATAACCTGGTGTCACCCTTGAGGCCAGGGTAAATATTTTCCTTGCTGGAGGACCCTATCATCTCCTTAGGTGTGTCTAACTGGGCACTGGCACACTTAGCCACAGAAAACATCAGTGCCATCATCTGTACAGGCTGGGACCACAGGTAGAGTGGCCAGTAGGTATCCATTGTCCCCACCCTCTGAGCTGTGAGTGAGGTACTGTGCTTTACAGTGGAGACCACTGTGAGAAAAGCATTTAGAGAAAAAGTGCCCAAGGAGGCCTGGGTGCAGTGGCCATTGTGTCATTCCCACAGCAGATCACAGAGACCTGCAGGATCCCTGCTGAGATCCAACGAAGTAACCAAGTAGATGCAAAGGACTGTGAAATCCAGAAAGGAATCTGAGCCAGGAATATATTGCTTGCTAGCCACAAGGTCAGTGCTTAGCCCAGCCCACAATGAGCAAGATAACTTCATAGGCCTGAGTAAGGGCTTCACTTTCTTGAGGCATGAGGTTCCCTGCCTCTCTGAGCAGCTGACCAGAGACTACCAACTTTATAGGTACCCTCTGTTGTCATGAGCTGGATTCACAGACAATCTGACAACAGGAGCTCCTCTCTGAACCACTGTTTCCCACTGGGCCCAGCATCATGGAATTTTCTGGCTCTTCCTCATGCTCCTTTCCAAGAAGAAGAGGAAGAAGAACAGCAAGAACAAGAATAAGAACAAGGAGGAGGAAGAGGAGAAGGAGGAAGAGAGGAAGGAGAAGGATGAGGAGGAGGAGAACAGAGGCACTGGTAGCCCTCAACTAGAGCACAGGCCCGTGAGTCTGCAGCTAAATGCAGACCAAGCAAGCCTCTCCCCAGGTTTCAGTATAAGGAACCGGCGTGCCAGGTGGCTTGCTGCCAAGCTGCACTTACTCGTTTTCCACAGTGCTTTTCAAAGCTGTCCTTGAGCATGCACATGGTCTTAGGTGATATAAAAAGGCCAGAGATTTCAGGAGCCTAAATCAGGATGACAATGTGTTATAGGGACCAGAAGCTCTCAAGCCAGACTTTCTGGGTTCAGGTCCTACTTGCTCAGCTTCCTACCTGTGAGAAAACTATGGGCATGTTGTTCACTTTTTCTAAGCTTTACCTTTCCCATGTGCAAAAGGAAGATAATTGTCCACTTCCTAGAAAGTAAGCTGGAATCAGTTGGTGATGCATGCTTGCAATCTCAGCACTTGCAAAGCTGAGAGAGGAGGATTGCTGCTAGTTTGAGGTCAGCCTGAACCACACATTAAGACCCTGCCTCAAAAAGAAAAAAAAAAATAACTAACAAGTTAAAATGTTCTCTGTCTGTTCTGATTTAGGGAAATGAGAAAGCTGTCCTTCCCCTGTCCTTTGCTTAAAAGGCCCTCAGGCTACACCAGGACCACCTGGACCAGACACAAAAGGGCATGCAAAGGATAAAGAAAGAGCACTGTCTGTCCACAGAGCTCAAAGCGGTGACTAATTCTGGACCATATACCATCAGGGAGGTTTAAGGTTGATCTCCTTGCCTGCTCAGTGGCCCAGCACTGGGCAAATAGCAACACACCCAGCTCAATCAGCTTGGATGTATTGGGTGAGAGGAAGTGGTGTGTCAGGGCGGGGCAGGTAGGAAGTGGGAGAGTTATAACCCTGACACCCAGGAAAGGGAAAGAGATCCACATTGCAGACAGGCAAGCACGTAATCAATTCTGTCTCCCTGGGGTTTCAAAGAAAGGAAATCCAATACCATAGCTGGAAAACTATATTTTACAGACAAACCTGAACTGCTTGACACCAGTTAACTTTACTGTCCTAAGATCACAAGGTACTCAGCAGGGTGTTGCCAGAACAGGAAGTGTCAAAGGCAGCTGATTCCATAGCTGATATGAAATTCACATTCACATCGAGTAATTACATGTACAAAACACCCAGACTTGCTGGGGGGAGGGCAATGTTAGCAGGTGCACACAAGTTCACTTTAAACCACTGGCAAAGACAACACCTAGACTTTCGTAGCCATTTCATATCTATTTCCTTCTCATAACTCTGATCTTGTTTATGAATAGAATATACATTACTCATTCAACTTTACAGAAAGCCATGGAATGGAGGGATAACTTATATACGGATCAGGTAAAAAAAATCTATATTTTGTTCAAGAGTTATTGCAAACCCTAAAAAATACACGAGAATCCTTAAAATGTAAAATGTACAATGTTTTCCTTAAAAGAAAGTACAAAATTCAAAGTAAAACAAACTGTTAATGTCTGACTGTTCTGATGGTAAAAGCAGGAAACGAGTTTTGGGTTTCATAGTCACCACACTTTAGCAAAAAGTTAGCAAAAAGCATTTATGAAATCTGAAGTAACCAGTGCAACTAAGATGTGTGTGCTTTTTAAATTTGAAACGTAACCATTTTTAAATGTTACTCTAGAATTTATATTAACTGAAGTTGCTCCCAAGAAGTTTCCTGAATTGGTCTAGATGCATGCACACCAGGCAAGAAAAAAGCAAGGAGAAAGTTAATTCACAAAAAAAGGCTTTAAAGTCTTAGAAGGCACCGTATGTATGAAGCATGCAGTCACATCTGTAAGCACTGTTGTTTCTATAATTTTGAAAGATAATTTGGTAAAACAGTGGCATCTATTGCGATCACCTTCAAATATCCCAGAACATCTGGGTACAGAAGTGTATCAGAAAATAACCAAAAAAATTTAAAATCCCATAGGTTTTGCTTACCTTGCTATAGAAATTTTGAGTCTGGGACACCAAAGAAAGGCTGAAAGCATTTTTTGATATTTATGGGCCAAGAATTTTCCCTTTATGAATGATACCAAGAACAAAGTGCTTATAGTCACGTGATCGAGAGGAATTTGATCTTTTCACAGAGTGAGTATAGGAGCTTTTATTTATTGCAATGTCTCCACATCTGCAGTATCTTTTCTGTCCCAACTGTATCCCTCTGCTCCCCCAAACCTTTAAGCCAAAGGTTGTGCATGGAAGTTAGACATCCCTAGAACTTGGAAATTTCTTTTTTGTATAGAAAAAGAACAGTTTTTTACTCTATCTTCTCAACACTTCATTTCTGATCACTATATAGAATTTTATTTGTACACCAACCAAATCTCTAGCACCAGCTGGATGTTCTAGAGTTCAGTCGAGTTTTGGCACTAAGTATCAGCAGTAAGTATCACAGGTTAAGAACTCAGTCCTACAAGATTGCCTCTACTTTAGACATCAATCACAAGTTTAAGATTATCACCTGTACTTCCGATTAACCGGCTCTAACTAGGGTTCCCATGATCCATCCTCAGGCTCCATAGTTTGAAAGAGGAAACACTTCAACTCACTGGTTTGTTGTATAATAATGGATACAAATGGGGCAGCCAGATGAAAATGTATGTAGCTGCAAAAGTTGTCTCTTCAAACCAAAATACACTTGTATCACCTAGAACATTCCAAGAAATTTAGGCACTCTACATCAGAATGAGGGTCAAAAATGAAATATTGGAACAAAAGTTACTCCTGATCGCCTATCATTTTAGGAAATTACAAGGGTGTTAAGAGCTCTACTCCAAAAACTAAATCTAGACCAAATATTAGAATAAGGGATGCACTAGCACTCATATCACTTGAGAAATTTCAAGACCTTAGGAGTTCCGTGCCAGGAACTAGAAACAGAAACCAGTGTATACATTTCTTATTATTTCACAACATAGTAAGAGGAATTTGCAGATGTCAAGGATCTTGAGATGAGAACATTACCCTGAATTATCCAGATGGGCTCTAATTGCAATCAAAATGTCCTCATAAGAAGAAAGCAGGAGGAAGTTTGACTTCAGAAGTAGGAGATGTGCATACAGAATCAGAGATGAGAGGGGTGTAAGAAAGGCTGCAAGAAATGCAGGAAGAAGCTAAAAGAGAAAAGGAAACAGATTGTCTTTTCAGATTCCCTAGCAGGAACTACTTCTGCTAAACCTTTATTTTAGCCCAGTGAGGTCAATTTTGGACATCCGTGATAATCAGAGCATAAATCTGCTCTGAGAAACACGGTTCATTGTCACTGGAGGGGACTCCTGTTTAAATGAAACCCTTAACTGAGCTCCAGTTCTCTCCTTGTAAAATTCCTTGAGTGTCCAGTAGTACTCACAGCTGGTAGCATGACAAATGTTTCTATTCCCATCAAGAGAATTTTATAGATTATGTATATTAACTTGGTTGTTTCAGTTCTTCAACAAAGACACCCCAAGTCTAAATCTGTACTTACTATTGTGATTATATGATGAAATATATGGCTTAAACCAATGAAATATAAATGCAAAGAAGAAAACTGAGTTCTTTTGATAAAACTAATCTAGTGGCTTAGAGAATGGGTGTATGTAGCATTATAAAATATATGAATTTGTATGTGGGTAACTGGAAAGAGGAATCATAAAAATCTCTATGTCTGGAATGCCTTAAAAGTACATCTTTAGTTTTCATTCCCATTTTAAGGAAACCAAAACTTCCCCACCAGTCCCTAATGGGTAAAAATTTTACAAGGAAAGTCATAGGAATGTGTATCTTTTTTTTTTTTTAAGTTAATGTAGCAAGTCATGGGGTTGTTGTTAGTCTCAGTGATGGAAACAGAGTGCTTGCTCACTTTTCAGACCTTTGGCTGTATGCATACAGCACTTTCATTTTTATGTAACACCCTCGTCAAGACTTACTACCCAAATGTCTCTGCCAGTAATTAATCTCTAGTCTTCTGCAGAGGAAGAATCCGAAGTTCAAAGCTGAAGAAGTAAATTAACTTGGTTCTGGCCAGTAAATGTCTCAGTATTCTGGCCTTTCAACAGATGATGATTCTTTTTTCTCCTTTCAAAGAGGGTCCCTATTTATACAGGACCTGTGGTTTCACATATCTTAACTGCAATAGAAGCATTAAGGAATACTCATAAAATAAATAGCGGTAAATGCCACGTCTCCTCTTTAAAAAGAGAGACAAGAGAAAATCTGTGTGTGTTGCTAAGTTGGTATCAAAGAGTAAAGGAAAGATTGACTGTTTATAGTAAAATTGTATCAGCCTGAAAGGAACTGGGTCAGAAAACGATAGTCAAATCAGAATACTTTCAGTGACCTTAGAGATCCCATAGTGGTTTCACACCAGTGTAGGTGCTGTCTATCGGAAGATAACATGCGGTAGACGATTTGAATAAAAGTATACTTTTTTAAATGTGTGCTGGACAACTGAAACTTCAGTTCCACAGAATTATGAAAGCAAAAGGATCCAAATTTCATATCTTCTGGGTCGCCTTCTGAGAGACAAGGATATTCACCCAAACTCCAAGGGAAAACGCAGGTAACACAGGGAAAACTTGGGAGCCTGATATTTGTCCCCTTCCAAGTTGACACACTATAGTGTTCCTGTTTATCTTGAAGGATCTTGCATAGAATGGAGAAGTTAAGAATCATTCCCACAGTTTCAAAGTATGTCCCCTGGGGGTTACACAGATCTTCACCAATCAGCTCTCTTCCTTCTTTGATGACGTCAGCTTTCCTTCTTTTCAAATGAGTTACAAGGGGCAGTGAATATCAGTTTCTCAATAAAAGCAAACAAAATGGGCCTTTTGTTTCAAGATGGCAAGCCGAACATCCTTTATCTCTCTGCCAGCCCTAAATCCCACCCAAATGACAGTAAAGAATAAAGAATAGACGTCACAAGGAAGAAACAGCATGCCAAGGAGTTTCAGGAATTTTTAGGAGCCAATCAATGGGTAGAATTACACTAACAGACAAATGTCAGCAGAAGAGACAACAGCTCAAGAGGAAGCTGCAGCCGAGCAGAGAGCCAGGAAAGGCCCTGGACTCAGAAATAGCAGGTAGGAAATGATTCGACAAAAACCTAAAGAGTACATTGGTTCATTCTCCTACCCACCTCCCCTTATCCATTCATGTAATAGTGACTTCTCTGCCCCAAGCTAGAGTCACAGAACTGGTCTGCAGCCGCTTATCTGTAGGCCTGGGCAGAGTTAAGGCTCCAAAATAGCCCTCTATCAGAGTACTTTGCTACTAAATTGAGCTCAACTGGTTTTTAGCTTCAACATGTATACAACAAGAAGTCCAAAGTGGGATGCCTCCGGCATGGTCAATTTGGGGGTCCTGGGTTTCATTGCACATACCAGATGTTTTCTGCCCTCAGCTCTCCCTAGCTCAGTGTGTCAGCTCACCCCATGACCACAAGAGGGTGGCAGCAGTTCCATACCTCTCTAACTGGAACTGTCATAGAGGAAGGACTGATCAGAGTTCCTGTTATTCCCACCATCTCTTTCAAGAGCAAGAACTCTTTACCCAGAAGCCCCTAAAACAAGACTCATTGGCAGAGCAGGGTCACCCACTCACCCTTAAACCAATCTCTGGCAAAAGATATGGGGTTGGGGAGGAGGTTGTTTTAAAGCACTGCTTCTCAAAATTGAGCACACAACAAAATTTACCAGAGGACGTGTTCAAACACCTCAGGGATTTCTGGACTCCACCTGTAGGGGTTCTGATCTAGTAAATTTGGGGCAGGACCAGAGTATTCATGATTCTACTGAGTTTTCACGTAGTTGAGAATTGGGTCCGAGGAGGTAACCAACGGCAAAAGCACCCATCTTCTGTGGGCATTTCCAGAGTACTGACTTCCTGCCCACGTGTCTCCAGTTAAGCCTCCTAGGGCGCATGTCTGCTCTCACGCTCAGAGCTGAGTCATCTCTCTCCGTCAGGGAAGTTATGATTGTAGCCATCAGAAGAGCTGAAAGCAGAAATGTTTAAAAGTGGACACCTTTGGGGAATGGAGGGGCAAGGAGGAAAACAGTGAGACATTTTGTTATTTTTTATATGCTGATCTGACAGGACTGGATTTTTCTTGCCATCTATAGTATTGCTTTAGTAAAAATACAGTTTGTACTGTTTGTTTTCCTACTAAACATTTTTCTCGACTTTATTCCTGTCTTAAAACAGGCATTTTTACATGTCAAGATCAAAGTTGTGAATGAAGCTTGAGGCTGGTGGAAGTAGCAATTCTTTCAAGATACCTATAATTGAGTTAAAATCATCATAATAAGGTTGACAAAATAGTAACCTATTGTGGAGGGTCTCACAGGCTTGAATCTGTGTCCCGGCTATGAAGAGTGTGAGGAAGGACCATAAACATAGAAAAATGAGAACCTGGGTGGGCAAGCTAGTTCACCTCCTCTAGTGCATAGAAGTACTGTGATTTGTGGAAAGAACAGAACAAAACCCAGGAGATACACACATGTAGATTTAGACAGGCTTAAGTCGGGGGGGGGGGCTCAGGAAATGTTAGATTCTCTTTGGTGGCAAGACTGGGAATTGTGGTTTTTGTTCTCAGCATAAGAAAGATGGAGAAGCAGCTTACCAGTAAAAAAAAAAAGAAAAAGAAAAGAAAAAAAAAAGAAACAAAGAAAGAAAGAAAAAGAAAAAATAACTCCTGAATTTTAAATATCCATTTTAACCTCTCAGTTAAAACCTGTGACTTGTACCAAAATTTATTTTAGGAAGACACTCTTCTTCACTGGAAAAGTATTTTGAAAAGGAGCTGAGAAAGTTCACCTCCGTTACTGTCCAACCCATCTCCCTTAGCACTAACACCCAAAAGAAACAAGCTTAACTCTTAGCAAATGAGAGGAGAAGCCATTGGATCTTCTAGAAAAATCCTGCAGAGAGCAGAAATGGGAAGGAGAGAGATGGGTGCCTTTGTAGTGGGAAGGAGCTGCGTTCTGTGTGAATAACTTTGTTGCGAAGGAAGCTGAACAGCACGTTTCAAGTGTGACATGACAGGGCCTGGACAGCCCAGGGGGAAGCAGGTGGCCATGAAGGCAGAGAAGCTCTGCGAACTACCTAAAGCTGGAGAGCTGCAGGGAGATGCAGCAGAGATCTTCATACTCACTTTGTGAGTCCCAGTTTTCAGGCAGTCAAAGGTATTGTCACCTACATCCCGGGGGAAAGTCAGCCCTAAGGTGCCTCCCAGTTATATGACCAAGAGATAGAAGGAGAGGAAAGGGGAAGGCTATTAAGAAAGAAGTACGATGTGCTATGTACATATACAAACTTCCCATGAGGAATGTAACTGACCTGAGAATCGGCTGTCACCTCCCTGCTGCAGATGCATCTTCCCGGAAGCGGAAGCGTGCAGGGCTAAGCGATGTTCATCAGCGTCCACAGTCACTTGAACTGGAAGTCTTGTAGACCAAAAGCTGACTGCTTTCCTCAGATAAAGTAACTCTGAGCTTTCCTAGCCTGGTGTTCATCTGTGAAAGACACCAGAAAAGTCAGATTTGACCACTGAAGAGGACTTTCTTCGTAAATAAATAAAAAGCTATAGTTACTTTTAGCCTGATTCACTCCATAATCAGCATTTCATTCAGCATGGGAAGAACAGAGATGCTGATTCAACTGAGACTTATGTTACATTAGGCTCTGGTCATCATTCCCATTTAATACTGAGGAAATAGTCTGAAGTTCTGCCATTAGTACAAAATTATTGTTGCTATTCCATTCATTTGAGAACTTAATGGATTCTGTTTGTCAACTCCCTTTACAATTATTGGAATTCAACTTTGTGTGTTATATTTCAGAAAAAGCATTTCCATTTCTCTTCACAATTGTAATACTGGGCTGTATCATTATTTTTCCTTGCTTTATATGGCCGATTCTTCTTTTCATTTCTAAATCATCTATTTGACCCATTTGCTGACCTAACATTAAATTAACTTCATGCTCCCTATTCTACAATTGGCTGCTTTCTTTAGGAATCAAATGGATGAGCGTGTCATAAGATTCTTCAGTAAAGCATTTCTCAGAAAGGATAACACTATTACCTTAAGGAAAGTCGTTCTTTAACTTGTTAGAAAAAAAACTTGGAAGAAAAATTTATGGGCCAGTTAATTTCATGATCCAAAGCTCAATTGGATTCTGCTCTCTTTGTCTCCATTCCAAGAAAGATCATCAGGTGATATAGATGTCCTCTGTATTACATTTGTCCTTCTAGCTCTAAGGAACAATGACCATATGGTTGACTCAGAGCAAAAATGTGAGCCTGAAAAATCTGGCACATTCATTTGCCAAATTATGGAATATTCATCTTTGTTTAATTTGGTTCAATTTATTACCTGGTAGAGCAATGTTTCCTATTTTTCCTCATCTATAAGTGCTGAGAATATTTAAGAGTTAAAGAGTTTCATCGCTTAGCTCCCTCTGCTGGACTTTCAAAAAACCTTTTTTCCACTTCCCTACCAGGTCCTGGACTTTAACCACTTTCAGGAAGGACCATCTTCTTGTCAGATATGAGCTTGTAGGAGAGTCAGCTTCACATCAGCTGGGAAGAACAAGCCTCAGAGTCTCAAGATACCCAGTGCTCCAAAAGACAAAAATGGAAGGCAGGCTTCTCTAATGGGGAATCCACACTGAAATGCAGATTTTCACCCTACCAAGAAGTAAGGCTGACATGAGATCCAGCCATGTTTACTCTGCAAGGGTCCCAGGCAGCTCTGCTACACCTTCTGGTAGCTCCTGAAGTTGTGTTTTATGTTTAATGCAAATTCCAGTAACCACAGTTTAACTGCTCTCTTTTTTTGCAGGTTTAGTAGGGAAAGAAATGGAGGTGAACTAATTCACTACCCTGAATCAGTATGTTTTGTTATTTATGTGTCATCTGCAGTCTTGCTTCCTAGGGCTAAAAGTCCAATTTTATGAATTCTATTATCATTTCTTCATAACTCCTATCTTGCTGAATGATGTACAGGTTCTAGTTATAGGAATTCAGAAAGACATTGATCACTGCATCTGAGTTTCCAAAGGCTTGCAGCCTTCTCATCTCGAATTATCTCATTTCTTCTCTTTAAGAGTTTTACTAATGTCACTGATCTCTCTCTGGTACTGGTGAACAGCCAACCACTCAGACACCAACGATAGAAGGTCCACAACTCCCGCCTTGTCCATGCTATGCATTGTGCATGAGGCAGGAAAGACAGAATATGGTGCTGTCTCATATAGCATGAAGTGCCCTAGCCGTCAGGTCTAGAGCTCAGACACATCCTTCTCAAGAGAAGAGCTCCCAGCTCAGCAACTGAGAGACTGGTTCTCATAGCCAGGGCACAATTTACGCTCAAATTCTACTGTTAGATCTGCACCAAGAAAAATAATTTCAAGGTTTTAGGCAATATCCATGCTCTTGACCAGATCAAAGTCATGTAATTACTAGATCCTGAAATTCTGTAAGGAACTGAGTCAAGCTGAATTACTACCTAAAAATAAAGCTCAGTAACAAACATTCTAAACTCCATACTTCTCGCGTCACACATATTTCATATTTTTGCTTCGAGATAAGATTAACTTCAGTTAAATGATCTATGGAGACCAAACAGCCTAATTTTATCCTGCCCATACTAGGCCTCCATCCTAAGTATTTTCAGTAGTTTCCCTGGGTTGGGTACACAGGGAAATCTAATTCATATCTGCCTGGTTCTAAGAGCACCGCAACCAGCTGAGCACCCCAGTACCACAATTCTCTCCTCAAATTTCCACTCACCTACTAGTTCCCTGACTTCTTGTCATTAACATTTTGCCAACCAGATCCTGCCCCTGTTCCACTGCACCTCATCCAGGAAGATCCTTGCCGCTGCCGTGGACTACTCCGCGGCAAACAGTAAAGCATGCAGGGCCCCAGAGCTGTACAGTGCTCCAAAGAGGAGCAAAAGAGTGACTTCCTCCACATCGTGTTATGTATTGGATGAGGAAACCCAAAGCACGGTTGCTTGAGCCTACAGGGTTTCTAGGCTTTTTCTTCAATCCTTTTCTCTCAGTTATGTTAGCATTTAAACTAAGAGTAAATTTCAGTAACAACCACTGTGTCCTTTGGGTCCCTACCGTGTCCTTTGGGTCCCTACCTCGTCCTGGGGAAACATCATTTTACTGTTTCAAATTCCTTACAGATGGCTCTTTTTTGCCTCAGGCTTCATCAGAAATGCCCTAGGAGAGTATGTGACTTGATTCCCACGGAGACACGCAATGCTAATCTGCGTTCCTTTTCCCCCTCCGCTGAAAATTGTCATTTGTCAAAGTTATTCACCAGTTAACGAAATAAGTCTGAACTCTTCACAGCAGGCTGCACCTCCAGCTGCAATTTCCATATTGAAAACACATTTTTCTTTGGAAAAGGTGGCTTTTCGCCAAAAGACCTTAGAAAAATGCAAATCAGCTTCAGATGTTTATGATGCTTCTGGAATGGCTGCGTCTTAACTGACATTTGTAATGTGTTGTGTCCAGGAGTGGTGAGGTGGTGGAGAAGCTTTTGTGTCCAACATCAAGAATGCAAGAGGTCAGATAATATAACCAAGAAATCATTTTGGAGAGTGATTTCGTGAAACTAAAGAGAAAACAGAAAACATTTTTACCAGAAAAACATCTGTTCAGTTTTTGTGGGCATGACATTGACAATGAACAAAACACTTAAAAGTGAAAATGGATATTAATGTCCAGATGCACCTGCTGTAACAGACCACACATCTGCAAGTTCTCATATCTGATTTTTTAAAGGTCCTTTAAAAAAAGAGGTAGGAATATGTATATTATCTCATGCCATAAGGATCGGAGATGATATTTGAGACTGTGTTTCTCACTAAATTCACAGTTTTTACAGCAGTACAGAAACATTAATGTTTGCTCATCGTTTCACTTCACCACTTCTTCCCATACACTTGGCTCATTTAATTAGCTCAGGTGCAGGCATACCCTCCTTGCCACCTTCTTTCCCACATCAACAGATCTTCTCCCTTCTATTTCAGGTTCTTTCTACCCTCCCACACATACACCGAATAAGTCTCTTGAGTGACATCAGTTCATTATACTGCAGTGTACATTTATACCAATGAATCATTTCCTTCAGGGACACTTGGATTCTAAAGTTTTATCTCTAATTATGCACTGAAAAGATCTTTTTAATGAAAATCTAGTAGCAGTTGTACTGGGGAATAAAAGCAAAATTAGTTTAAAGCCACAGTCTGCAGACTTGAAATCCAAATGGGTTTTGAAATCCTTATTTTGTGGATTCCCAACTGTTATTCTCTTAGGATTCTCTATCAGTGGCTCCTTGTGCCTATGCACACTCAGAAGTCAGTGCCATTTCTTTTTTTCTTTTTTAGTTTGGTAGGAATCAATGGAGATTTGGAGTTGCATTACTTTGCACACATCCTTCTACCATCTCAGATGCCCCTTTTGACCTTTTTCCTTCACTGTCTGAACAGGAGTTGAGAAGACTGCTGTAAGAAAACCAGCTTCAGTAGCTGAGTGAGAACTGCCCTTTGCAGCAACCTTTGCAGCACCACCAGGAGAGGGTTTTGGTACAGAGGACAACAGAGGCAATGGCATGGGAGGCCAATGGCAGGGAAGGCCAGCAGTCCTTGCCAGAAAACAATGCTGCAGTGAGGCACATTCCACAAAATGCTGTCGGCAGCAATGAAAGATGATGTTCCTGCAGAAGACAGGACCAATGAATGGATAATTTGCCCAAATCCCAAGAAAAAACGTTTGGGGGCAGGAGGAAAGTTGGCACACACAAGCAGCGATCACGCTTCTGGCTGCTCACTGGAAGGACGCTTCTCCTCTCCAAAGGCAGGGTTCCTGCACATGGAGCAAAGTTAGCTTCACTATGTTTTTATTTTTTTAAGAACATGAGTATAATAGCCTTCACCCCATGGCCCAAGCTCTAAATAATGCCTTCTGATTCAAAGAAAAATAGACAACCAAAGAGCCATTAAAAACAGTTCAAGGTAAGACAAATACGTATCATCTTTTGATGATGAATATTCGTTTTTTTATTATTATTATTTTGAAGGTAGTAAAACACAACAGGAAAAGATGGAATAAAGCCAACTGAGACAGTGTGGTGAAATTGGTACAGAACTTCACAGCAGGTTACCTGGATAACAGTAATAGGTACTAGTATATTTCATTATCTTCACAGTAATTGTTCTTTCAACCAGGTATAGCGAAATCAAAGGAAATGCAGGACATTACAGAACTTATCAAAACAGAATATTGAATAGAGCAATATCACTAATCAGAACAAAGCAAAATAGTGATAAAAATATTTGCCTTCAAAGAGATGGTAGAAGGAAATCCCCCTTATTTGCTATATTGCCTATGGTCAACCTTCCAAGAGATGCTCAGATCTCTGGCTCCCACTTGCTAATGGGGGGATAGGAGGATGGGGATGGGATATTTGATTTTCAGCCTGCTTGCTGGTAGGCTCACAGCCGCTTACCAGAGCGGTTGCTTTCTTTCTCAATGCCCCAAGTTCCAACACGGTGCAGATCTCAGGAAACGCTGCTGGTTCTCACCCTGGGATTGCCACAGCTTTCCAGACTACAGCCACTTACCAGGGTGGTGAGCAGGTTGCTTTCTTTCCCTGATGATCCATATTCTTAACCACAGTGAAATATCTTAGCATACTCTCAGCTCTTCCAACCCTACAACTTCCATGTACATGGCATTTACTCTGACCCATTCTCAATCCCTAGTGTAAAACTCCTTGAAACACACCTACCTGGGCTCTTCTCATCATTTCATTTCCATACTTACCTTTCATTTAGAACATAAATTGTGAGGATGACACTTTTGTTATTTAATGAACTGGACCTCATTATAATAAAAATTCCCCTCATGGAGAACATTACTGTAAAGGAGAGAAATGAAGAGTGAGGAGGATAGTGATCAAAGGGAAGGTTTCAGGTCAACAATGGTAAAATAGGCAGCATGTTCCTTACAGATAAGAAAAGAGTTGGGAGAGGATCAGAGATCAGGATTGCTTCTGCATATTTAATTTGTCTATGTCATACAAGGAAAATAAGATGGTTTAGGAAGAATTGCGGTATTTTTTGTTGCTTGGTTCATTTTTGATAGGAAGAAAACACTTCTCCACTACTTTCATAACTGGATATGGACTTGACTGAAGAAAACTAAACAAAACAAAGAAGTAAAATAAAACCCAAAACCTTACGAGAATTTTCTGAGACTGACACAGACAGATACCTGTGGTTTCTATCCACTAGAGCTATTTGGGCAAATTCTTTCTGCCAAAAAAGACCACCATGAAAGCCTTAACCAAGAGAAAGAAAATTCTTGGAATTATGAGGACTAATGTGAAATCACAGAGCAAAGTATCTGGGTCCTTGAGTGACCCATGTGATAAGCTAGGAATGGTCTGGGCTCCTCTATCATTTGCTTTTGCCCCTCGAATTAAATAGCATATTTAGGTAACCGTCTAGAATGACCATACTCATCTGGATAGAAATTTTCCAGGGCAGAGCTCTACAAAAACTCAGGACAGGGTCCTCCTGTCCCAGCTTTTGGCAAGGAGTCAAGCTCATTATTTAATTCTGGCAGTCTTGTGAACAGCTCCCCGGCCCAGTGCAAAGAGAATATCCCCTCAGCAGCACATTTTCTTGAAAGCGATCTTCCCAGCTGAGCATCCGAATCCATTAAAGGTCCCCCTCAAAACTTATGACACAGAGAGCTGGCTTCTCTCCCCAAATACTACCCCCAGGATCTTGGTATGATGAACGACATTTTCCCGCATGGTAGAGGCAGGCCAGGTATGACATACGCACCCACCAAATACCTCACTGCGCTTCCATCTGTAGGCCAAAGGCGCATTTAGCTGACCTTCACTCTGTGTTGGGATACATGCTTTTCATTTTATACATGCAGAGGTCAGGTACAGACAGGTTCTACTCCTACACTACACCTAAAAATGATCAAACATCTGTGTAGAATTAACATGCAATATTCAGATTTTAAAGCAAAAGTACAAACTAAAACATTAATTCATGAGATTGGTGAATGATTACAAGATTTTATAAAACCTCTGAAACAAAGGGTATGCTGCATTCTGCATCCTAAGATTACTCCAAGAATATTGGAAGCTAATAAACATTGAATGTTGCCTGAGGGTGGGGTGGGGGTGCTTCTGACATTACTGCATCTGCTCCATGGTCCACCCCTTGATTCTCAGTACTGAGGATGGGTTCAGTCCCCAAACAATGGAGACAGAGCAGAAAATGCAAAATAACCACGGGTTTTGTTCCAGCCCAGTTGGGAATATACTTCTTATTCTGAGAGTTAAGGCAAATGTGCACAATTTAAAGAAGCCCTGCTGAGTTACTCGGAATGGGAAGGCAATGCAAATAGATTCCAAAGGAGCTTTGCAGAGAGAAACAAGAGAGCCACGGGTGATAACAGTCATCTCACTTCCTGCCAGCACTTTCTTGTCACGCTACACCACTTCTCTGTTTTTCTGCTTTATCAATCAGCAAAATAAGAGCCTCATGACAGTAAGTCCCACAGCCCAGAGATCATAATTAGATGCAGTACTCAAAATCAGCTACTATAGAACCAAGCTCTCACATGTGTTTCTAAAGAATATTTGCATCCTTCACTGACAGAAGGATTAAGATTACTTAACCTCCCTGCTTCCAGTTCCTCTGCTGTGAAATGAGTTAGCAGACTGTACTGTCTCTAGACACCTCAATACCCAGCTGCCCTTCCCAGTTACTTGACCAATGGGAGGCTATGGTTGGAGAAGGTGGAAAGAAGAAGCAGGGTTTGGTTTGGTTTCTGAAGAACAGGGCTTCTGAACAGCTCAGAGGTTAAATTACTCTCCGCAGAGTGGACACTCTGCCCTCACCCCCAGGACCTGGATGGTAAGCCACACCCATGGCCTACCTCCATGCCTACATGTAGTAGAAGACAAGACAGTGACTAAGATTTGCAAGACCAGATTCTGATCCCAATGGTAAACAGCTATGTGGTCTTTACCTAAAGAGCTCATCTCTCAAGAGAGTTCCTCAATTGAAAAATGAAGGAATTAGTCCAGATGATCTCTAAAATTCCTTTCTGCTCTCAACTAAAGCCATGCAAGTCATGTGGAATAAAGGAATTTTCGTGATCTAATGTCCCCAAGCTTTGAACTCAGCAGTGACCTAGCATGCAAGGCAAACACTCCTTTGAAGGGAAGTCATTTCCTAGAAGTATGATTGATAAACAATCTTTATACCAGACTTATACTTCCTACAAGCACCATTTTTATTGGAATGAGATTCTAACCTTAGCTAGAGTTACAAATTGATCTGAGTCTAAAATATCACATAAAACACATTTCTTCTAATTATTAATTTCTGTTCTTCCCAGTAGCTAAGGAACAAATGAATGTGGTATTTCATCCAAAAGCCTGAGGCTTTATTAAATTAATAAGTACAAAATCAGAAGCTCAAAAATAGTTTGAAGTACATGAATAATACGAAGCAATTAACATTTTCTGATGTATTATTTATTTCCTGCCCTTTATATATGTTTCTCATGAAAGTGACCAAACCTATAGTTATCATGCCTCATTGTAGTACAGGAACTATAATACCAAGTAGATTTTGTAGATGCAGGCATGAGAAGATTAAAATCTAGGTTGAAAAGAGAAAATAGTAAAGTGAAAGGTATTATAGTCATATTCAGATTTACTATCACATTGGTTGTTATAAAATTGGTTGTTAAAGGAAATTTTACATTATTTTTAGCAAATATAAAGTAACTAAGACATTCTTTCTTGTGTGTGCTGGAGGAAGTGCAGAATACACATACACACACAAATGTGAGCATGTTTGTTGGATCAAATGGGACGCTGGATATATTTAGAGTGATTATTTCTATGCAAAACTATAAAGAAAGACCATTAGCAGTCAGTATCTTGTGGAAGAAGTTATACCATTTTGGGTTTCTGTACTAATGTGTCAGAATTGCAGTCTTCTCCACATTCTTGCTACTGTGTGCTTACTGCAAACTTTTTAAAAAATTATTAAATTTTAACCATTCCAGTTAGTGGGAAGCTCACTGAGATTTTAGTTTACATTTTTGTAATAGCTAAGAGTGTTGAGAATGTTTTCATATGTTTATTAGCTATTTTCTTTTGTGAGATATCCAAATCTTTTGCCATTTTGATTTGGTTGTTTTTCAACTTTTTTTAATTTTTAGAAATTCTTTAGTCTGGATTAAAATCTTTACCAATTATAATTTTTCCAGATATATATATATCTTTTTTCCTGGTTGTGACTTGCCTATTTGTTTTTTAATGACTCTTTCAAATACATAAAAATCATTTAGTTCAGTAAATTCTAATGTATCAATTTTTTATGCTTTTTATGCCCTATCTAATAAATCTGGTTTTGCCTCCAATATTATGAAGATACTCTCTTATATTTTCTTCTAGAAGCCCTGTAAAATTACAGGAAGTAATTTCGGTGTATCTATAGACAAATCTGAAGTTCATCACTCACCACTCAGGTACTCAGTTTTTTCAGCACTATTTATCAAAAATTAAATAAACAAAAAGTTCCTTTCTCACATTTAATTGTCTTAATATTGTTTCAAAAATCAATGTATGTATGGGTCTGACTATGGTCCTTCTCATCTCTTCCTTGATCAAATTCTCCACCCTTACGCTAATACTATACCATGTAGATCACTGTAGCTGTATAAGTTTGAAGTCAAGAACGGTAGCATATATCCTACCACTTTGTTCTCTTTTTCAAAACATTTAAACTTCTGGCAGTTCATATAATTATTTGAAGAATTAGCAAGTAAATTTGTACAGAGAAACAACTTCTTGGCATTTTAATTGGAACTTCATGGAATCTATACATTTGAAAAGAATAGCATTTTAACAAAATTAAGTCTTCCAATCTTTGTTGAATTTCTCCTTAATTAAAATTTATTCTTTAATAACAACAGAAGCAAGAAAATGTTGTCTTTTCTTTGTATATTTATTTTTTTAACTACTCAAACATTCTGAACAATGGGGTTAAACCTTGGCCTCAAACATGAGAGACCACAGCTCTACCACTGAGTTTTATTTGTTTTTATTTTTATTTTTATTTTTATTTTATAAAAACACTTATAAAACACTTTGTTTTTATTTTTATTTTTATTTTATATTGAGACATGACCTTTTTAATTTTATTTTGAAGAGGGTAAAATTAAACAGAACTAAACAGATCATAAGAAAACAATGTAAGAGACGCGGATTTCAAAGCAAGACAATCAGAGATCTTCACTGTCTGTCACATTGTCCCTTGTTTTCTTCCAAGTAGTTGTCCATATCTTCACATACAATGAATTCATATAAAACAAAACAGTATAAAACTGATCAAAACAGGCTGATGAAGGCATTTTAGGTCTTCAAGACCAGACAATTGGGAAGTCAACAATGGCCACTATAATGTCTCTCATTCTCTTCAAAATAGCTGTCCATACCTTCACGTATGTTGAAATTAAACAAAACAAAACCAACTAAAATCACTCTGAATAGAGAATAATAATATTGCTGGATTTCACATCATGATGCTACAGAATCAGCACTGGGTACCTTAGTGTCTCTTTTTCTTCAAAGTAGCTGTTCATTTCATTGTGCATTATATAATCAATTCTCATAAACTTTTTAGAAGTTCTACACATGCATGAGTCTCTATATGTATACCTAATCTTTCTGTATTAGAGGAAAAAAAAACAAACCAAGACAAAACAAAACAAATTCCTAGAAAAACAAGAAACATAAAAGACATATATAAACAACAATAGCAAAGATCCCAGAACACTGACAATATAGGCCTTCAAAACAAGATGGTATGAGCGTTAACTAGGGTTGTTATTTTACATAATGATCTTCAAGAGTTCCTCAGATCACCATACAGTAATATATACAATTGTTCTAATCCTATGAATGTTAACTATTTTGTTCCAAGAACTTATAGAATTTGTAGCACAACCATCTTAGCTATCTCAAGTGTGTTTATATAATTTTAGATGTTTTTTATTTTCCCTTTCTTTTTCTTTCTCTTCATTTTCCCTGAGATATTATTTTTCCCCTTTATGCAGATTCTTGTATTTTCACTGTATTTATTATATAAAAATAGTACATAAAATATTTATTTTATTTATTATATTTTTATTATATAAAAATACTACATCTTTTTTATTCATTCCTCAGTTGATGGGCACTTAGGTTTTTTCCAAGATTTGGCTATTACAAATTGTGCTGCTATAAACATGGATGCACATATACCACTGTGGTATGATGTTTTCAGTTCTTCTGGGAATATGCCTAGAAGTGGAATAGCTGGGTCAAATGGAATCTCCAATCCCAGCTTTTTGAGAAAATTCCAGACTGAACTCCACAGTGGCTGCACCAGTCTACACTCCCACCAGCAGTGCAGAAGAGTTCCTTTTTCCCCCGCATCCTCTCCAGCATTTATTGTCGGTAGTTTTCTTGATCCTGGCCATTCTTTCTAGGGTGAGATGGAACCTCAGTGCTGTTTTAATTTGCATTTCTCTAATGACCAATGATGTTGAACATTTTTTCATGTATTTATTTGCCATTTGTATTTCTTCATCTGAGAACTGTGTATTCATGTCAGATGCCCATTTTTGGAATGGGTCTTTGAATTTTGGGGATCTGGTTTTTAAAAAATTTTTATATGTTCTGGATAGAAGTCCTTTGATCTTGCTAAATTGTCGAGGCCAGCCTCAAACTTCGGGTCCTCCTCCCCCAGTCTCCCAAGGAGTCAGGATTTTAGTTATGTTTTACAATGCCAAACTATGACTTTGTACTTTCAAGTGTAGTGGTCTCACACATCTTTGCTTCTAAATATTTAGTATGTTTTGATGCTATTGAAAACAGTAATGTTTTAAAGCAGGCCACTCCTTCATAAAAGAGATTCAGCCACTCTTTACTGAACTGAGTTTTGAGGAATTTAAAATTTAAATAACCAGTTTTTCTCTCCAAAATCCCTGTTTCCTTTAAACCCTACATGACAAAGAACGTGTTAAAGAGACCAAGTTCAGATTGGTAACTGAAATTCACAGAGCCCCTTGTGATACACAACCACTATGCAATCCAGCAGTTCCTGTGCTCTGCTTATCTACAATTAGCTCTGGATCTAGAAGCCATGCACTCGAGACCACTCTTGGAAATCCAGGATTTATTCACCTTCTCCTTTTTCCAAATAAAATCTCTATTAACCTCAAAAAAAGAAAAAGAAAAAAGACTAGTGTTTTAAATTTTTATTTATTTTCCAATTGTTTGTTACCGCTATGTAAATAAGCAACTGATTTTTACTTATGTACTGACATGTCTTGTAGACTATTTAACTAAACTGTTAATTCAATAACTTCTTATAGGTTACTTGGGCTTCTTTGAAACAAAATCTATGTGATCATATAAAGTCGAGAGTTTAATCTCTATGTCTGTAATTTCTATGTCTAATATAAAAAATCTCTATGTCTCATGTAAAAATTATTCTACCTCAAACTATCAGGACTTCTTCAACAATTCTGAATAGAACTAGGAAGCACAGGCAGTCATGTCATGATCCAAAAGATTTTAAAGAAAAACTATTTCAGTTTACATGTCTATTTTTTTGTAAGTGTCCTTTATCAGGTTGAGAATGGTCCCTTCCATTACAACTTTGTTGAACATTTTTACCAGAAAAATTGATGCCTTTCCATTAGAGAAATGTAAATTAAAACAATGATAAGATTTCATCTTATAGCAGAAAGAATGGCAATCATCAAAAAGTCAAAAAAAGTAGCAAATGCTGGCATGGCTGCAGTCGAACAGGAACCCTCCTACATTGTTGGTGGGAACGTAAACTTGTACAACAATTATGGAAATCAGTGTGGAGATTTCTCAAAGAACTAAAATTAGAAATTTCATATGACCCAACTATCTCCTTCTGTGTATCTTCCCCAACGAGTTTAACACATCGTACTAGAAAAAAAAAAAAAATATATATATATATATATGTAATAGTTAAGATACTTATACAGTTAGTTTCTCTTAGATCATTGAAAAGAAAAGTTTGTGTTAATATTGTTTGGACATATTTCATGCCTATATCTTGTACTCTGAGTAACTAGTATGAAGATAATAATACGCAATGCATTAATTATTGTTATTCTATTAACCTGTTTTTAAACTCTGTTGTACTGTTATTTTTATTTTTTCTCTTTAAAAACAGACATCATGAGGTAGCAATAATGCATATCTATGTTCATAGTAACACAAGTCATGATAGGTAAATCCTGGAAGCAACCTGTGTACTTATTAACAGACAATTAGATAAAGAAAATGTGGTATCTATTCCTGATGGAATACTACCTGGTTGTAAAGAAGGACAAATTCAAGACATTTGTAGGCAAATAATGCACTTGAAAAGTAAAATGTTAAGTGAAATAAGACACAAAAGTTTAAATACTGGACAGCATCTCTCATTTGAGTAAGGCAAAGTACAAAGAAAGAAATATAATAAAGAATGGATAGAAGAGACAGGGGCCTGGCTTTCTTGCAGAAGGGAAGGTGTCCAGGAGACAACAGGTGAGGGAAGTGGAAGAAGGGAAGAAGAAATAAGAACCCACCCACACAGGCTCAAAGGTGCAAAAAAATAAATCTGTCATTTGAGAAAAAAATCCCTGGGACCTCTGCTCAAGAAGGGCCTTTTAGAGAATCAGTTCTCCAAGATTCATGTTACTCAGTCATTCAGGCATTCAGAGGCTTCTATAGGCATAGTCTAAAGGGTTCAACTACTGCTCAAGTTGGCAACCAACTTTAGCATTGTCCATGTGATTTGATTTTGCCATATGCAGAATCCAAGAGTCGTGGAGTCACCCAGATTGTAAGGAGGCCTGGGAGGTCCGGCAGTATACTGTTAATAGGGCAATGTGTGAATGTGTGGAAATGAAGCCAAAGCTGCAGAAGCCAAAAATGGAAACCCTAGGAGGTTGGAGATGCCAGCAATATCTATGCAGGAAAACTGCAACCTGAAAATAAGGCCATCAGAGAGAGGCCATAAGAGGGGCCTACCGAGATCCTATGTTACCCACATCTCAACACCATGTGTCATAGATGCTAATGGACTTGATATATACCCTCCTGCATTTTAGTTTTACTTTGGTTTGATTAATTTCTACTCCTTTGTTCTTCCCTTTTGGACTGGGAATGTTTATCCCATGCCATTGTACCTTGGAATCATGTAAGTGAGACATATGACAAGTAGCTCTATTTGTACCTGCAATAGCAATGGGAGGGGTGTGACTTGGCCAGTCGTCAATGCGCCCCTCCCCCTTGCTCACCTTAGTGCTCCCTTGTGCTCCAATAGACTGGGAGAATTCGCTTCCATGTCCTCTCTGGTGATTTAGTAATGTCCTCTTTGATGATCAAACTGCCATTTTTCTATTCCAACATGAGAGCAGCCAGACATTTCATTCACTTGTGTTACATTATCTGGAACAAGAGAGGGCACCTAGGTGTGGCTAAGATCAGGAGGTTAATGTTGTTATATGGACCCCACATACCCCTAAGCCTTCTGAAAGATTCCCTGGGTTCAGCCCTCACCCATACTGAAACAGGTCTGCAAGCTGCTACACGAATAGCACTTTCCAAGCACTCCTTGGGTATTAGTCTACAGTGGTTCCCTCCTGTGTCCTAGCCCCCTCTGCTGCAGCACAGGCCCTGTTAAATAAAGACTTGCTTTGGTGTTTCTATAAGCTGCTCATGGTTTATTTCACAGGTAGCGTGGGCTCCAAACGTCCTGTAAATCAGAATGAACAAACACAGCTCTCTTAACACTGAAGTGCTCCAGAGACCAGCAGCCAGTGAAGAGCAGCAGCTAATGAAAAAGAGCTGCAGAGACCCAGTGTCCAGAAAAGTCAACCTCTGGCATCCAGCTCAAGCTGGCATCAGGTGGTGATGGCTGTCGACGACCAGCAGCTGGCTGTGTCAAATGTCATCTTGCTATGTCAACTGTCATCACCTGGTGACATCAGGACTGCTAGCAACACTGCATTTGGCTGATTCATGATTTCCATTTGAACCAAGAAATATAACCCTAAGTTGATTGGCAAAATAACCTATTTTTTTTTTTATTTTTACAAGATGTTTTGCCAAACCTGCATTCTTGTGATAAATTTCATTGTTGTGATTTCATGAATGTATTATGTATTATTATTACATATGTGTATATAGCTATATATAAAACATAGTATATTATTAAATGCAACTTCTTAGGTCTCATTAATTTTTTTCATCTAGATTGCTGAGGAACATTAGTCTACCCTTCTTTTATTGTGCTATCTTTGTCAGGTACCGAAATTACAGTGGCCTGAAATGAGAGATTTTTTATTTTGTTTTTGATCTTTTTGAGACAAGGTTTCACTAAGCAGTTCAGGCTGCCCTTGAACTTACTTTGTAGCCCAGGTGGACCTCAAACTCGTAGCAATTCTCCTGCCTCAGTCTCTCTAGTGCAGGAATTGCAGAAGTACACCACTATACCTGGCCTAACTAGAGATTTTAGTACTACTGTTATTGCCATGGAGTTTTTAAAAAATTTTTGGAAGAACGGTTGATAAAGGAAGATGGAGTTTTTCACTGCAAATCCAATTTTTAAAATAGATATAAAGTTATTAAGTTATTTTTGGTTTGGGGGCCTGTTTTATTAAATTGTATTTATCTAAAAATTTGTCTATTTCATCTGAAATACAAATTTAACTTGTATAAAATCATTCATATCTCTTATAATCTCTTTTATAGATGTAGAAGCCTTAGTGACCTTATTTCATCCTAGAGTTGGTTGGGTTTTCTTCCCTTCCTTTATTCTTCATTTTCTTCATGCTAAAGGTATATAAATTTATAAATCTTTTCAAGAAACAAATTTAAGTTTAAAATTTTTGTCTCCTTTCTATGTCATTTATTTGTATCTCTATTATTTCCTTGCTCTTAGGTACTTTGGGTTTCATTTTCTCTGATTTCTATTGTTTTCTGGAAGCTTCAATTGCTAATTTTTATATTTTTTTATTTGTGAGGACATGCATTTAAAAGTATGTTTCCCTCTAAGAACTGCTTTAACAGTTCAAAATATTTTTAAATTTCTCTCATAATGTTTTATTTGAATCACTGGATCATTTCTAAATATCTTGCTTAATCTCCCAAACTCTGGAGAATTCTTTAACTTTAATGTTGACATTGATTTATAATTCAATTACATTTGCCAGAGAACATACTCTGGATTATATCAATTCCTTGAAATTTGTTAAACTTGTGCTATGACCCAGCATATAGCATATCTTGGAAATATATAATTTCTAGTTGGTTAGACACTTAAATTTTTAAATATATTGGCTTAATTTTGTCCATAATAGTGTCATATTATTTTTAAAATATATATTGATAGTTATATACTCTCTTATTTTCTTTATAATTTTTTCAGAGATTTGTCTCTTTTACTAGTCTTTTTGGAGATCAAGTTTTAATGGTTTTGTTGATACTCTACATTTTTTTTTTGCTATTTTTCTGTTACTAATTTCTAATTATCTTGTTTTTCACTTATCAGATTATGGCCCATTTAAATTCTACATGCATCTTTACTCTTTAAATGTATACTTAGACAAATGAATGAGTTCATAAGTGAATGTTTATATTGAGTTTCCAGTATAACTGAACAACCTGGTGTATGTTAGTCAAGAAAACTATTTAATTCTGACTTCTTTCCTCCTGGTAACACTTTGTGGCTCTTCCACATTTTTAAGGGGTCTCCTCATATGCCACCTCTTCAAAGAAGATTTCATAGACATTTAATCTGAAATAACCATCATTCCTCATTGCTGTCTATTTTTTTCTTCTTCTATACTATATATTAATGTGTTTACTTATGTATTTCAGTTGTACTGGAATCTGTAGAAAAAGACATTAATTTATGTGTTTATTTATTCAAATGGTCCTATTCCCACCAGAAATTAAATTCCATGAAGTCAAAGCTTTCCATGACTATTCACTCCTAGAACACCAATGCTTACAGCACTGTCTGCCATATAGTAGGCCTGCAATAAATATCTGTTGAAATAATGTATAAATTAATGACTTTAAAACTCTACTACAATCCTGTTTAAAGGGCAATAAAAGCCTTCTAAAACCCTTCTACCAATTGGTTAAGGAATCTTAAATTTATAGGGCCAAATGTCATATTCTATGAAACAGAATGTTTAGATTAAGTAATTATTGTATTCTCTTTTAGTTTAAATGAGATGTTTATGGGACTGAAAAGTTCTGTGGGAATGCTCTTTAACTGAGTTTTTTTTTTTTTTTTTTTACATGAGAATGTCTGTACTAGATTAGGTAACAGTGGTGGAACCTGGGTTTTGCAAATCTCAGGAACAATTGCTGAAATGGAGACACAGATCCACTGGATAGTTGGTTCCTTGCAGTTCATCATGTACCCATACCCAGGGTAGTCAGGGTCATGCCCAGGGGTACGTGGGCTAGCATGTAGAGACTGATAAGATCCCAAACTTTGTAAGCATCTATTGTTCTGAGTTGTAACAGAATCTAGAGTTAGGACTTCTAACAGATATTACTACAAATTCTTTTTCATAGTTAGGATATTCACAACAAAAACTATAAAAGATTGCAACAGGTAAAACTTTGCAAATAATTTTTTTTGTCCTGCCTTACTGAAACATCCATCTTTTCTTAATTGATTTTAAGTTATCTTGGGCCTGGTTGGATTAACATTGATGTCATTTCCTCCAATTCATCTCCTGTATTTCATTGCATGAAGTTTCTTAGCCTGTTTGTGCTTTTCTTGAGAGGAGATATCCCTCATATTACTCAAAAATATAAGGGAATTTTGCTAAACAGACTTATTAGAATGCCTATGACATGTATCAGCCTACTGTGAAGGAAAATAAGATCTAGTTGCTGTCCAAGTACAGAAAGCAGCAGCCTCCTGGAAGAGGATTTGGAGATGAAGAATAACAGTAGTATGTGTTCTCTAGGGTGTTAGTGGCCCACTGGAGGCCAAAATGTGTTCCTCACTCTTGTACACTGAGATAATGAAGAAAACTCATGTATTTATCAGATCAGGTCTTCTGGCACTGCAAACACTAGGGTGTCTTAGTTATTTTTCCCCACTGCTGAGACAACACACCCAACAACTGAAGTTAAAGGAGAAAAAGATAATGTTGCCTCACAGTTTGTAGAGGTTTCAGTCCATACTCCTCTGGTGCCAAGACAAGCTGGCATGGCAGAGGGGCATCACAGAGGACAAACAGGCCATGGCAAAGCATAGAAGGCAGAAGGTAGCAAAGCAGGGAAACAGCAAGTGACTGCAACTGTTCTTTTTCTGTCCCTGATAGTCTGCTCCTAGGGCAGGTAGCACTCACATGTAGGGCGTGGCACCCTTAATCCCAGCATTACAGCATTAATCCTACCATCACATCCTTAATCCCAGCATCATGCACCCTTCATCTTGACACCTCTGAAAAGCCTCACCCATGACCACATGAGGCTTTGAAGGAACATCTACACACAAACCATAACACAGCACGAAAACTGAGAAGAGTACTTGGCCACAAGTTGTGAACCTAATCTCATCTCCACGTTGTCTTCAACTATCTGTGCAGTCCTGAGCCTCAGACTTCAAATTTTTAAAATAAGGAGCTGAGCCTTCAGTTATAAAAGACATATATATTCACACATGTCTCTAATCTTTCCTAAATCCCATGAAAATAAGTGTGAAGGGATGTTTTTAACAAAGAAAATGAAAGCTGGAGATGAAAAATGGCAATAAAATTTGGAAGCTGGAAAGCAGATGGAATTCACTGTCCAAGAACACTAAATCCCAAAAGTCAGTGAGGCAAGTTGAGAAATAATCATATTTGCACCACTGGATCCTCATAAGTCCAAGCATTGGTAGGACTTGACATATTTGGTAGTGAGGGTAAAGATGAGGCTAAAAATAGGAGAACAAACAGAAAATCTGTTGAAAAAAGCTGGATTCCAAATTTCTTCTCATTCTCACTAAATTGAACGACTGTTTTGACCCACTCAGGAAAAAACTAGGAGATTGGAGAGGATTAAACAGCGATTCTAGATTTGGGGCATAAAACAAAGTTGATGGAAGAGGCCCCACTGGAAAACAGATTATATGAAAGCTCAACCTGAATGTTGAGAATCCAGAAAGGGAAATGGAAGGCCCTACACTATAAATCTGACCAGCACAAGAATAAAGAACCGAAGATAATTCTGAACTGAACTCTTGTTCTCAAAGGATATAGCCCAGCCAAGGAACTTAAAGTTATAACTACAGCACGCAAGCTGTCTCCATTCCCAAAGCTCTAAGACAGCATATTAGTGCTCCACTCTTAAGTGTGAATGAAAGTTCAAGAATTCTCAGGTATCTGAGGAAAGCACTGACTCTAACAGACCAAAGCAAAGGGGAAAAGTGAGCTAATTTGAAGATGAATATGCACTTCAGTAGGCAGTGTTATAAGGATTTTATATTTACTTAATCATTTGAACATCATAACCATCAATTAAATTATTACAATTATTATCCCTATTGAAGAAATGAAGCAGGGATAGAGACAGTAAGTAACTTACCCAAAGTCACACAGTTTGTAAACAAAAAAGTTGTTATTCTAACCAGGCAATCTGGTTTTAGTCTATGCTTTTAACCACTCAAGCTAAAATATAATGAATAATCAATTAGGCAAAATAGATTTACAATCAGAATAATTTAGAGTCAAGAAAACCTCAAAAATAATAACATCTTTTGAAAGATGAAAGAAGTTGTATCTAAGAAATAAGGAAAATGATATTAAAATGGAATATTCAATGAACTAAGAGTCTTAACAATTGCAAATATGGAAACCTAAGTGAAAAACTCAATACACTGTAAATCTTCCAGAAAGTACAGCAAGTCCCAGTTCCATGGCTGGTCTCCCAGTTTCCAAACTTGGCCTGTTTTCTACACTCTCTGACTATTCTCATTGCAATGGGCTGATTGTTTAACTTGAAACACTAATTTACAGCCAAGTCAATCTTTGATTAAAATGCTCACATTTAGGGAAAAAAATTCATATTCTCTACTAGAGCCTGTGAGGTTCTTGGTAATCTGGTGTATGTCCTGCTGTTAAAACCATTTCCTTCTTATTCCACAAAAACCAGCATTTTGCTTTGTCTCACCAATTTACTCCTGTGTAAGAGCTTTTCATAGCTTACAAGTTTCACTACTTGCAAGGATGTTCCAGGTCTATGGAAGCATGGGCTTTGCCATCACCTGGGGTCCAAGGAGACACCCAAAAATGGAGACTTCAACTTGCCCTCACCCACAGTGTAGTTTGTGGGTTCGCTGACTTCTTTCACAGAAAAGCATTCCAGAGATCAGAGAGAAGCACAGGCAGATTTACTGACTGTTAAAGTAGTACACAAAGATGCCTTTTGAATAAACTATGCTGGAAAAATGGGTTTTCTGCATGCAAAAGATTGAGCCTAGACTCAGTCTCACCCTGCACTAAACTAAAATCAAATTGGATCAAAGATCTAAATGTTAAAAGCAATCTGCCGGATGATAAAATAAGGAAACTCTTGAAGATATAAGTGTAGGCAAGGGATTTTCTGAACACAATCCTAGTGGCATAAGAAACAGTTGCAAGAATAAGCAAGTGAGATGAAACTAAAAAGCTTTGGTATACCAAAGGAAGCAACCAAGAGAGTGAAGAGATAATCTACAGCATGTAAAAAAGTTTTGACAGTGCTATTCCTTGGACAAAGGATTTAGAATATACGCCCCCCCCAAAAAAACTAAAGAAAATTAGACCTTCACAATGCAGAAGTCTCAAACCAAAAAATGCACAATTGAAGGAATGGACATTTCTTAGAAGAAATATAAATGATCAATAAACACACATACACAAAAATGTTTGACAATGCTAGACATCAAAGAAATGCAAATGAAACAACACCAAGATTCCATTTTACTCCAGAAAGAATGGCTATGATCAAGAAATCAAATAATAACGATGCTGGTGAGGCCGTGGGAAGAAAGGAGCCTTCTACATTGTTGGTGCAAATGTACAGCCAATATGGAATTCAGTATGGAGAGTCCTCAAAAAACTAAAACTAGAAATTTCGTTCAACCCAGTTGTTCACCTTCAAGGTATCTTTCCAAAAGAGTTAAAGATATTGTATTACAGAGATACATGCACACCCATGTTTATAGCAGCCCAGTTCCTAAGAGGGAAATCTTAGAAAAAGAAGGAGTACAAAGGAGTACTATTCTGCCATAAAAAGCATGAACTTGAGCCATTTTTAGGAAAATGGATGCACCTTGAAATCATAATGTTAAATGAAATAAATCAGACACACAAGCTTAAGTATTGCATGGCTTATCTTATATGAGAAATCAAAAATGTTTTTTAAAAAGCATACAAGATGGATAATTGGAGGTTAGTGAGATCTTTTTCAAATGGACAACAGATCAAGAGACGAGGGGGACAGAGGGAACAGAGATTAGCAAAAAGGATGAGATGTGTTACAGGCATGTACCAACTTCCCACGATGAATGCAATCCTTATGTAATGCAAACACATACTAATATAACAAGTGATTAAAAATAAAGAAGGACACATTCTGAGAAAATAGAGTGTAGGTACTCAAAAGAAAGAGGAGTATTATGGTCTAAGAGGTATGTATGTGACATTGGAGGTGTCCTCATGATCGATGATATAGGTTATATATTCTTAGTATCTGCCAGGTCACCAATAGTGGGCTAGGAGAGATGCATGTGTGTGAAGTATAGAAGTAGGTTATCCAACTAATAATGCTATTGCTTTGATGATGGAATTTGTGAATCTATTGTATCAGAAGAAAGGAGGAAACATGCAGGACCAGGTTGTAAATCAGGGTAAGTTTTAAGACTCTTGGGAGTGGTAGACTGAGATTTCTGAAAGGAAAAACAAAGCATTTGTAATCACGGGTAACTGTGTCCTGATGCAGTACTTTGTTTTAAAAGCATAGTTTTGAAATCATGATTTTCTTTATTTCCTTTCTTACCTCTATATCTGCTACACTACCTCAGTTTCTTCATCTTAATCTCCAAAAAGCCATGCTACCCATGACTTCTCAATTTACACCACCTCTAATTCCTTCCTGCCTCATTCCTTGAATTGTTACTTTCTGCTGCTTTACCCTACTCTCCTTTTTTCCTAACACTTATCACTACACAAAGTTATATTTTCATGGGAGTGTTTGTCTTTAGTTTTGGTTTGATTGATAGATATAGACTCTAAGCTCTACGAAGATGAACTTTCTATTATTCATTGCTGAATCCCAAAACTTATATGGCCCTAATACAGAGCAAGCATTAAAGAGGTATGTGTCAAATAAACAAGCAGTGTTGGATGGTTAAAAAAAAAAAACCAGTAGTATCAACTGCAATAATTGTTCTTCTAGAATTTCTACATTTTCAGTCTGCAGAATAATAAAAGTCTGTGCTCATCTGAAGAAACTGATTTCATTTTTTGTGATGCCTATGAGCCCTGGAGCGGTAACTGCAAACATAATGTCTGGGCTGAACAGTGTGCTCTGACATTTCTGTCTGAGCCTCTGAGAGATACCCCTTCTGCCACATCCTCAAGCACAGAAGAGAAGCACTGGAATTAGCTAAGCATGTAAACAAGTCAGCGGGCACCTCTGCTTGGTATCTGCATGAATATAAAGCTCCCACTGGGCAACCCAACTGGAGAAGCAGTCTCAGTTCTGAATGAGCTGAATTCTCCAGGAAAGTGATTCCTGACCAGGGGCTTAAAGAGAATTCTTTGGAGAGAAAGAAATAATCAGCAATGCTGATCTGTCCTTTAAATGAATTTCTTTCCATTCCAAGCTTTAAGGGTGGAGGCAGATGAGTTTTCTTTAAACTGTGAAGAAATATTTTCTGAGAAGACGGTTTCAACTGCTGTCTCTTACAGAGTATCTCCCTTTTAATGGAGGATGTAGAGAAAACAAGAAGAAACCCAGCGGTAATTAAAACATCTCATCTTACCACACAAAACAACCTCTTTGCCCCAAAATGCCTTGTTCCCTGGGGAAATTCTTGATAGGTGTCTTCAGCGTGACAGTGCCAAGTTGGCAACTGGGGTCTAACTGCAATCCGACAGTGGAGGGAGTCCAGAATTGAGAGCCTGGATTTGAGAGGCACAAAACTTAGGAGCTAATTTTAGGAGCAGATCTGAAGCAGGGAAGGAAACTTGAATTTTCCAGCTTAAACCCCAAGACAGCAACCCTAAGGAGAGTTGGGTGTTACCTGATAGTTCCGGGTGTCAGAAGTCCAGTTCGTTGGAAGAAAGTGAAGGTGTTGCTAAGGCTGGCGCCCTCTAATGGCTCTGAAAGAAAAAACTATTTTCCTTGGTGGTTTCAGGTGGTGTGGGGTTTTGCCTACTTTATCTTCAAAGTGCATCACTCAATCTCTGCTTCCAAAGTCACACACTGCCTTCTCTCTGTTGTCAAACCCAGCTCTGTCTTCCACTGGCAAATAATTCTAAAGACACTAGACTTGCCTGTTCTTATTCAAGAGTTCTACATTCAAGGATTTTTGTGTACATCCAGATGAAGATGTCCCATATTTTTACAGTGCTATTCAAAAACATAATGTACTCGTTGGGTTGTTTAATATTTATTGCTGTTCATACTGCAATAAATTTGTGAAGCTTTCCTAAATAAAAAGGTCAGGGAGGAGCTGTAGGAATAAATTTAATATCTCATATCAAAAACTAGTCTAACCCAGAGAGTCTGCAAGCCTGTGCCTAACAAAATATCTATGAACGTTAGCTCTCTGGTATAAACATTTCAGGGAGCTCAGCTCTGGAACAAAGTCAAAGGTACCCACATCTCTGCTATCCAAAGCCTCACAACATCCACCTTAGTTTGAGGGGGTTTTTTTTTGTTTATTTGTTTGTTTGGTTTTTTGGTAGCGGAGATTGAACTCACGGCGTTGCACTTACCAGGCAAGCACTTGAGCCACTGAGCTAAATCCCCAGCCTGGTTTGGGTCTTTTCTAATTATCAGTAAGCTGATAACTCCCCTGGATTCATCTGTTCAACCTGATGCCTTTTAGTCTTAGAGACAATGATAAAAACCTGGAAAAATCATGCACTTAAATGAAATTCTTATGACAGTGTTCTCAACTTCAAAAACTGTTCTGCAAAGGGAAGGCCAGATACAGTGGTTCCATCTCAATGTTATCCTTGCTAATCCTTGACCTTGTCTCTTTAAATACAAAAGTGAAAGAGATCCTAGAAGTTTACTGAAGAGTAGCCTGGCAACCTCATGCTTTCAGACCAAAATAGCCTGGTTTCTAACTACAGGCTAATACTAGACAAGTCACCCTCAGGAACATAATCTCAGTACTATCCTTCACATAGGGTTGTGGGGATTAAACAAGGCCAGGCTTGTAAAGCATTTAATATAGTATACAGAGACACTGGATTAACTAGGAGTAATAGTGTAGCATATTATTAAATCCCATATCATAACCTTTAAAATGAACAATTAGGTAATTTTTATTCATAAAACAAGAAAAATATGCCTATGATAAACAGGATATATCTTGAGATTAGGTTTTTAAAAGTCTTTATAGATATATAAAAGTTAAACTAAAGTTGTTTGGATTAGGTTTCTATTAAGGTACTATTATCTTGGAAAATATCGATATCCCACTCACGTAGTTTGACAACGTCACTTAGGCCGAAAAGATGAAGATTATATGAAAAACAAAATGTAGTTAAACCACACCATACTGAGCCACGCCGGGGGCCCCCTTAGGGCACTTTTCCTGGGGTAGCAGCTAGAAACAGAGCTACTTAAGAAATTACTTAAAGGAGATGGAAGTTTATTTTCTTTGTTTTTAATCTCCTTAGGAGAAATTTGGAGTCAGTCAGTCCAAGGGTTCTGAACCCACAGGATTGTCATGGATTCTCTTCCCTTCACACCCTGTAGTCCACAGCCCATATGGTTTATTTTCAATATCCAAGATAACTGCTAGAGCTCCAGTCATTACCTTCATGCCTTGAACACAAGATTTTATAAGAAAAAGAGAAAGGACGCTTCCTCCATTTTTTAAGAGAAGTTTCCTCTTAGGTATTACTGGTAGGTACTTGGTCACATGATCGTCCCTAGCAGCAAAAGAGTGAGAAACGTAATCTTCAGTCTGGAACAAAAATTTTTCTAAAGACGGAGAGAATAATAGATACTTGAAAGAAACTAAACTTCCCAGACACTTGAAACTTACTCTTTTTCTTTGAATATCCTTTCTCTCTTCCCATTTGTAGGTCCTTTTTTTCTTTGTATTGGTTAGGGTTCTCTAGATAAACAGAAGAAAGAGAAAGAGACACATACTCAGACAGAGAGACAGAAACAGATAGAGAGAGTAATGGAATAAAAAAAATTTAGAGCTAAAGAAATTCTAAATACCCAACTAAAAGTGAAAACACTCAAAGGAAAACACACTCCATAATTCATTTAAGATACAAGAAAGAAAATAAAAGAAGTGTATATTCAACTCAAGAAGACATAAGAAGGCTAACAAAGTTAAAAGTGCAGAAACAAAATCATTCATGTAAGAGCAGAAAATGACAAAAAAAGAGTCATCAACTTGGTAAGTAAATCTGCAGGGCAGTTTTTATATGGAAGTCTCTGTGCTTCCTAGCAACCAAAATACTCTCTCCTTGAGACTAATCATTAAGGAACGTGAGTTGGTAACATGTCATATCCCATTTATAACATCAGAGGCTAGGACAATAAATGTTTTTTGAATAGTTGTGTGATAGAGCCCTGATACTCCAGGTTAAAAGGAGAGCCCTCCCTGTCTGCTTACATGAATCAGGAACTGGGGCCACTGACACACACAGGGACAAAGGAGTGGGGAATCACAGTGCCCTCTGGGGCCACTTTACAGAAAAAGTGTCCGGCGAGCTACTGAGTTAATGCCTCCTCCTACCTGCCACTTCATTTCTACCTGTGCTTACAGCTACACTAGGGTGCTAGTTTTACCCTGCCTGGAACAAGAGTTCTTAAGCAGTTCAGGAGGATGTGAACTTGGATGGAAATAAAGCATTATTTTCACTAGTCGACCTATCAAGCTTTAGCATTTCCTGCCATTATGAAGCAGGCAAAACAACCACAACAAAACCACTAGTATTAATAGTCCCTGGACTGTCACCAGGAGAAATCACAGAGGCTTTCTATCCCACTAAATTATGACCAGCAGTCCCAAAATATTCACATTTATTGTTACTTCAATATTATGGTAGTTATATATCTGGATGCTAAATCTTCTTACTTAATGCATTAAAGATTTACTATAAAGAGATTTTACTATAGGGCCAGGGATTTAGCTCAGTGGCATAAGCACCTGCCTGGAAGCATGAGGTCGTGAGTTTGATCTTGGTACAAAAAAAAAAAAAAAAACAAGAAAAACCAGAGAGAGATATTACTATAAAGAAAGATTTACATAATTATACCACAGACTTTTAAAATGTTTTGATAACTGCATTTTAGTATGGTTGGTTTCTTTTATATTCCTATACATTTTATTGTATAAATTTGAAACTATATTTTAAGAAGAGGCTATTTTACTAGGTATCAAAAGTAAGGCAGGCTCTTAGAAGTTTAAAGTTTCTGTCCTAAATTCACCTATGAAGATTGAATAAAACTTCTCAACGAAGGAGGAAAATGTGAGTCATGCTGAATTACTGTTTTAGAAAATCTGGTTAATTTAGGAGATTATTTATCATTCCGTGATCAGACTTCAGAAAAATCACTTAGAGGCTGCACTGCAGTGACTAAAATACAAGCTTTGGGGCTGAAACGTTTGGCTTAAAGTCCCAGCACACTGCTTGTGAGACTGTGAACGACTTCTCTGATTTTAAACATCACGTCCTCATCTGTAAAATGGTACTGATACGCACTCCTGACTCAGAGGCTGTGTGATCACTAAGACAAGTCCCGCAACCTGCTCAGCTCAGCCTGCCTTATGGCAGACGGACTTCTGCGCCAGCTCGAAGCCCAGCCACACTTGTTTCCAGCAGTCTGCCCTGTGCATTCTTTCTCTTCTTTTTGTTCTGAAATGTCTTACTTACCCGTCACCCAGACGGTAGCTTTCTTCCTCGCTATCTTCTCATTCAGGCAAATTTCTCTATCTTCCCCACAACCCCCCCTAGCAAAACCCACTCTCAGATAAGGCTCTGAAACTGCTTACTTAGGTATTTTTAGTTATCTTTCCTAGGATGGCAACCCTAATCACCATGTGAGAAAGTTTTGTTTGTAGCAAAAAACAATTTCGGTTTCCAGAAACAGACCAAAGAAATGTTTCTCTTCCCACTGGAATGCTCATCTTTTCACTTCTCTGCACCCTATGGATCTGGTTTAAGTTCCACTTCATCCAAAAACCTCCCTTACATCTCTTGTCTTCACTGGCAGGTGCAGGAGGTGACCCTCTGACGTTTCCAAACTTTGGTGCATAAAGATTGCCAGCCAGTCTGGGTATTCAGCTAAGCCTGGCTTCTGTATCTCTCTATCTGCTTTCCCGCAAGCAGCAGTTCTCAGGAGCAGGGGCCTACTGTCTTCCTTTAACTTTCCTAGAGGCCTCCAACTAGGCAAGGTAAGAAAGATAAACCATAAACACATCTCAGGTGTGCTTTCTCAGCACCACCTGGCCTCTGTCTGAGCTGTGAGGTCCCAAGGATAGAATAAGCTCGACTTGGCTTCCAAATGAGCTAGGAATGTCTCTGCAAAACTCCTTAAGGGTCTCTAGAAGAGGCCAGGCTAGGTGGGGTTCAACACTTACCTCAAGGATTCTTGGAAAGGATCCTCCCTTTTCTGCAAGGTTGATGCTCCCTGCACTCAGGGGTACCATGATATGAGAATCCCCGGACTAAGAGCCATGGGCTCTAACCCTGCCAGCCACAGTGACCAGCTGTGGGAACTTGAACATATTTCTCCCCTCTTCTGGATTTTAGCTTCACCAACTATAAAGTGAATGTTTTGAATTTGATACTCTCACATTATGAGAAGGAGAATTGGACTCATTCTTTATGGATACATTCCAAAAGTTGTCATATTTTTCAAGAAACATGACTCATGTTTATGATTTTCTGGTCATCCTACCAGTTCTCTAGCACTCTTTCCCATGAGGAGCATGGAACTTGTTTCATACTCCACAGTGTGCTGAGGTGACCACCACACTGCCTTATTTTAGTGTCTCTAAGAAATTACTTTAACATGTGTACTTAGTAGACAAAATCCCAAAAGCTCCTCCTTTACTTTGTTATGGAAATAGCTTGATTTTTACAAAAATCATGTCTATTTTTCTGCATACTGAAAGTATTTAGAAACCAGAAAAGAAATGTATAATCATATACATCACCTTCTTGGGCTGGCCACCACCTTGTGGCAATGCTACCAACTGGGCAGCCAGTTCAATAAACCTGAGCATAGCATAGTAGTATAGCGTTGCCTTGTTCACTTTGCACATACAGACATTAAGCCTGTTCAACAAGACAGCTATGTCTTGGGCCGTTGAGCATAACTGGGTCCTAAGATTTCAAGTGTTGACATTGAGATGCTAAAAAGTATCAGTGATATCATCTGAGCAGACTTAAAAGAATGGGCCTGTAAAAGTCTATAAATCTCTTGAGGATGGAGAGGGAAGATGTGTAAGCAGTAAGAATATGAGGTAGCACTGCTCCCACCACTCACGTGACTGTGGAATGTATGCAATGTTCACTCAAAGAACTATCAGGCTAGAACTAGGAAAAGCACTGGGGAGGCAGAAAATAAAAGAACAGTATGACCCATGATCATACATATACATCTACTTTTATTTCACTTGATGACAACACAGTTTTGTTTACTATAAAATCACAAGCAGACAATATCTAGAAATTGCAGATAATTAAACAAGTAAAAATGCAGATGTTTTAGGCAAAAAAAGCAAGGTGAAATTTGAGTGTCATGTACAAAAAAGACAGTAAGACATAATCAACACTTGTTTAGCGATGTTCACGAAAACAGTTAATATAATCCCAATAAATTTTATAACTTTCTTACTTTTAATCCAAAAACTAACAAGTGATTTCAGAACATAGCATACAATTTTATTTTTTTAAAAAAATGAGAATTGCTCTCCAATGTGTATGTGTTTTAGGTTAATACTTTAATTGATTTTTATTCTTTCAGACAATTTTAAATAAACTATAGTCTTCTGTGTAACAAAAAGAAATAGGGAAAAAATAGGTAAGTCTTTGAAAATGTGATTTCTAGGGAAACAAACAATAAAAAATAAACTTTACTGTCAAAAGTGCAGCTGGATATATTTGGAGAGTAAATATTACACAGTGATCACTTAGCCTTGTAAATGTCCTGTTCTTGAATTAAATAAGATGGGGCAAGTCATTCTGCAGCTCTCTGTGCTTATTAGGATAAAAGCAGACTGGGAAACACTATTATTTTGCTCAGATTCATATTAACTGGAATGCACAGAGGAAGGCGGTCAGTACTTCTGAGGTCCCAAAGATGCTCGGCTGCTAGCATTTTCAAAATCTTGACATCTCCTATGAGAGATTCATCTGCCATGCCCTTTGCACTCTGTCATCAAATTTCACAGCATGGTCTGTACCACATGTCATTAGGAACATAAAACATGCCACACTGCTAAGAGGGGTAAGGGAATATAATTCACAGAATGAAAACTAAAAGGAGGTGATGGTGTTTTTTGGCTACGGAAGCCAAGGAAGTAAGTTGATCTTTGTCCAGGCACACTACAGTTATTCATACATCTTCTTGACTACTTCTGTGGTTGAAAGCATTTTTCTCACTTATTAGTTTATTGGCTTCAACAGCTACCCTAACAGTAAATACCATGGGTATTACCTGAGTCTCAGAGAAGTTTTCCAAGGGCCACACAGAGAAAAGCCAAGGCTGGATTTTAGATCTTCTGGGTCTAAAATTCAAAATTCAAAACACCAATTGAAAGGGCAGGGTAAAAAGTAGGATGAGCAGTCAGTAAACCAGTGGGGACACCACAGCTCGCTGTTAGTCCTGCCCCCAGCAATTCATTTTCTTCTTCCTTCCTGATACACAGAGCTCTATCACTGAGCTACATCCCCTGGCCAGAGCTCATGACTTCACACTATGGAGTAGAAATGGAATGGCTTCTTCCTTCCAAGAGTGCTTCCATCTCACAAGAGCATTAAGTCTCAATCCAAAGGAACGACTGGGATGGGATTGAGGCACAGTGCCAAACACATCCTGCCTTCCAGTCAGAGCGGTGAGGGTACCTATCACCCCGGCTGGTTTGGAGGGAGCTCTTCCTCTCGTACTTCAGAGCCAGTGAGAGTGAAAAAATGTCTCAGCCACATCCATATGGCTACATTCAAAGCTTCCTGACCTCACAGCATGAAGACAGGAGAAGGAAGGGAAGAAGTTAAAGGAAAGCCTACCTAATGGTCCAAGCTGGAATAACAGAGGTAAAGCACCGTCACCCTACACCCAGAGAACCTGAGCCCCACACAATGAATTTTGACTCCCCTCACTGATACCTTCTTCTGGGGTGACAGTTCATGAGGCCAAGGAGACAGTCCCACACTGAGCCCAGGCTTCCCATCTGCAGACTGTTCCCTAGGAACCCAGAACTTCATAATTCCCTGTCCAAAGGTTTCTTCCCCAAGTCATTCTCCTGATAAGCCTTGCAGCAGATGTGCAGAGTCCTGGGCTTGGGGTTGGGGAGGAGTGTGGCTCTAGGCGAGTGTTGCAGTGTGCAGACTTGGCCACAAAACGTAGGGAGTCCCTGTGCTTGCATGCAAGGTTGATACAATGTGGGTCAGACTGTTAAGAAGTAAAGGACTGCACAGAAAGTTTAAAACTTCTTTTCCCTTTTTGCTCCCAACCTTGCAAATATTACTAGTGGGCTCAAGCCTAAGGGCACTCCCAGAAATGAGTAAGATCAGTATGTCATGAGCAGCTGAGATGATCTAAAGACACCCTCACACTCCAAAGAAAAGTACTCTGGCCTCCTCGCGGAAACCTCCTTACTCCAAAGTTTGCATTACACCTGATTTTGGTTTAATTCCTGTTTTGTTTTGTCAACTGTCACCAACATACTAGGTTTCATCAGTGCTTACTCTTTGCACAAATTATACATTCAGTGAATAATGACCACTAGTAACAGTGTCTAGTCTCATTTGTTTTAGAAATTTCAAGCTCACTGAACACAGTGTCCCCGTGGCTGTCCATTTACTCTCTGTCCACTGAAAACCAAGAGTTCTTGGTGGAAGCATGTACCCAAGCACATTGCTCGATGTCCCAAACACCTTGTCTTCTGTTTCAACTTTGCAAGGTCGGCAGGGTTATTTCAGTCTGATGCAGTCCACCTCCTCCGTGGCGGGCATCCCAGTGGTTTTGAGGTCAAGGTCAGCGCTCGATTTACTCCCGAGGTGAGAAGACCTCCAGTGAAGCTGGATCATCTTCTTGAAGTACTTCATGGTGTTGTTCTTAACAGTCACGAAGCACAGCGTGTTGATCATGCTGTTGCTCATGGCGATGCACTCGACAATGTAGAAGGCCGTGAGGTAGTGTTTCTCCTTCACGAACACGGCGGGGAAGAAGTCGCGCACGATGGTGAAGCCGTAGAAGGGCGCCCAGCACAGCACGTAGGCCGTGAGGACGCCTATGAGGACCAGCACCGTCTTCCGGCGGCAGCGCAGCCGCTTGCGGATCTGCTCCGTCTGGAAGCCGGGGACCTCCTTGAACCAGAGCTCCCGGGAGATCCTGGCATAGCACAGGGTCATGGTGACCACGGGGCCCACGAACTCCAGGCCGAAGATGAAGAGGAAATAGGACTTGTAGTAGAGCTGCTGGTCCACTGGCCAGATCTGGCCGCAGAAGATCTTCTCCTGGGTCTTGACAGTGATGAGGATGGTTTCGGTGGTGAAGTAGGCCGAGGGGATGGCGATGAGGATGGACACCGCCCACACCAGGGCGATCAGGCCGCTGGCTGTTTGACATTTCATCCGCGGTCTCAGCGGGTGGACAATGGCCAGATACCTAGGGCAAGAGCGCCAATGCAGTGAGAGGAGCAGGTACTGGATAAGGATTTCAGTTTTGCATCATGATGAGAGCCAACTTATACAGAGGAGAAAGCCCAGTGAAGCGTGGACTTTCCAGAAAGGCAAACTTGACGGCAAACCCCAGCCCCACTTCTGACTAGCCGTGCAACCTCGGGCAAGTTTAGCTTAATCTCTCTGAACCTCAATTTCTTTTCTTTCAAAATATTTTTCTCAGTTTTAAAGATTGGGTATTGTTTCTGGCAAAAGTTTTAAACTTACTATATACCAAAAACTGATAAAAATTACTATTGAATTAGTAATAATACCTTCGATCAGTTTCTAGCCTGGCACAATTCCCAGGCCTTTTCTGTTCATCTTAAATTACCTTGAAGTTTAGACTGACTCAACCTGGTGACTCCAAAGAGATTCTGGGAGAACTTACCGTTTCCAAAGGAAGCTCCAGGCAGTTTGTTTTTCATTCTATATGAAAAACAATGCCCAGGTCGGGGAAAAGCATATGGCCATTTATCTATTTTCCAGGCTGGGGAGATATGACTGACTCCCTTAAGGTCATATACCACAAGACCCTTGACAGAAAACACTTAACTTTACCCACCAGGTTGATGTGAAAAATCAATTGAGAATATACGTGAGTGTATTTTTTATAACCACAAGGCATCAGATGATAAAAGACACCACTTTTGTTCGTTACTAAAGAGCCCACACAGCAGTTACCACAGTGCCCCAGGAAAGAGTGAGCACTTTCTTGGAGCTGTGAGTCATTGGTGTGGTATGATTGCACCCATCCCAGAGAGTGAGACACTTAGGCAGTGAGCTCCGGTTTCCTGGAAAGCTTTCTGCATCTGGCAGAGGGTGGAAGCTGGAGAAGAAGAAAGATGGAAGTGAAGTGGGGAGGAATGACGAATCAACACTGGAAATAAACCTGTTCTCATGTGTCCCAACTTACCCCAGGTAAGGCTGAGTGCAAACGTGACAGGGACCTGATAAGCCAAACCAATTCTGTTTCCACTCAAACTGATCCTTTGAGGTTGTCTTTCCTAGGATTTTGATCCGAAGACAGGATCATTCTTGTGTGAGTATGTATGTGATTATTTTTCTGCTACTTCTGACCCTCCCCATAGCACAAGCAGGCAAAACAACTGAGAGTATTTGGAGAGTTAACTGGAGACTTCTGCTTTCCTCCAGCTCCCAGGAGATGATAGGTGAAGCTGGCTGCGTTGAGTCCACTCTCTGGTCACTGAGGTGGCTGCCACAGTGGCCACCAGCTTCCATCTTTGGTACTCTAGCTAACTGCATGGTGCTGAAAAATGGAATGGGAGTCTGCAGAACACCAGCAGTGCTTCTGCCAATGCGTGGGAGGGGAGGCTTTCAGAAAGGCCACAGTGCTCCTAGTGTCACGAGTGCTTTAAATGTGCTCAGATTCCTAATGAAAGTAAAGTTCTCCATTGGCTTATTTTCCCTCCATCCACCCTAAAGTTCTGCTAGGCACTCTGTCAAAGAAAACTTCTATCTTCACATTTGTTCACTACTTGAATTCTTACTCTATAATTCTGATCCTTTCTCTTTTACAGTGGTTTTCAGTGAATCCTTAGGCAATAACCAAATCTAGGACTCAGAAGACCACGAACCAAGTCCCAGCTTCGCCACAAACTTGTTGTGTGAACTTGACTCATCTTTCTTAACCCTGTTGGTTAAGTTTCCTTATTTATAAGATGGAAATATCACCTGGATACTTAGAGGCTCCAATGAGCTATGATATGTAAACGGCAATAAGCTGTTACTATGCAAGAAATGACTAATATTCTAAAATGCTATTGTCAGAGCTATTCTGTCTGCACAGCAATGTTCTTTTACCTGTTATTGGCAAATACTACACTTGCAAGTCCTCTACTTCTTTCTATTTTATTGAATCCAATTTTCACTCAAAACGACTAACAAGCTTATTTCATCCTGACTCTCTGATTCCTCCCTCACACATACACACCAAATCCTTACCTGAGGTTAGTGCCATATGCATTGCAAGAGGTCATTCTGATATATTTTCCCATAGACAAATTACAGAAAATCATTTTGGAGATTTCTATTACCTTGGCTAGGCTAGTATGAGAATTCCAGAGCTCTAGTATTCGCAATCCTTGCTTAGGTTTATAAAGAATTTACAATTTACCGAGACCCCTTCAAATCTACATTTGCATGAGATAATCCCGACTCCAATGTATGGGTAAGGGAGCAAACTCATCAGATAAGTAAACTGAGGTTTGAAGTGAATAATATGCCAAAAACTACACAGCTTCTGCCCCAGAAGTTGACAGAGCCATGACTCAGGCCCAATCTTGTTGCAAGTCCTGTGGCTTCTCCAACACGCCATGTGCCCCTTCCCTTTCCCACAAGAGCAAGCAATTTCCTTTCCTTCTGCCTTCTCAGTATCCCTGCAGCCATTTCCTCTTTTCTCTCCATCACAGTTGATTTCTGCTTACTGACCTTCCATGAAAGGATCAGACACATGGCAGCTACTTTTCTCTTGTTATGAACACACCCTTGCTGGTTTCAAGTGTCTGTTCCTACAGTGCCTTCAGTCCAGATCCATCCAAAGTCAACATTTCTCAGAAAACAAGGAATAAAGGCTGCTGGACAAAGAGGCATGGTATATATGATGGTAGTGGGATTGTTCAGTTCAATAAAGCAGTGAACTCGCCTTCTGTCACAGGATCTGCCCTATGTAACCATAGTAATGGCAGTTGAGGCAGCTACTAGAGTGATTGTGGGATGAGACATGTGTACCACCTTCTCCTAGGGCCAACCAGACCCAACCAAACTCCCCAGGGGACGTCTGTGCTTCCTAAGGTTGGGCAAAGTTACTGAAACCTTTGTGGATCTCACGAAAGCAGAAAAGAGCATCTTCCAACTAGTGCCCAGCCTGGTGGGTTTCCTTAGAATTACAGGCTAAAAAAAGAGAGGACCCCACCCCAGCATCTAAATCTGAGGGACAGAGTTCTCTGAATATATTTTTTTCATCCTCCTTTTTCCATCAGGTTGGCTGAGGTATGATTTAAAAAAAATACAGTGCCTAAATTCAAAATTGTGAAAATGTATTACAGTAAAAGACACATTGTCATTAATCCCACAGAAAACACTCCCTTTTGCTTTGAACACATTCATCATCCCATCATTCTTTTGCCACTTTCTGAAGTGCCTCTCTCTTGTGAGTATCTTTTTATGGCTGCCTCAATGTCCTAATTTAAAATGTTTAAGGGAATTCTTGTCAAATAAAAACTTCACAGTGTGTCTTCATCCACCTTATTAACCAGACCTGGCACTGACTTCTGGCTCAGCCCCAAGGTCAGGAAAACCATGTAAGGTAATATTTCAGCACATTTCCGTTCAGGACATCAAGGCAAGGACAGTGCAACTATAGCTACTCACAGATGAGAACCTCTAGAACTGCTTTAGAAAATGACAACAATGGGATGTGTGTTTGAAGGCAGGAAGGATATTGTGAGGATTATTATTAGCAATGTGTTTTTTACTATAATTTTTTTTAAAAATTTAAACATTCACTGTATTTTGTGTTCATACCCCACACTCTAACTGTTGGATTTTTGAGAGCTTCTGGAATAGGACCCTACCCTTCCAATCTCTGTTCTCCTTGCATTCCTTTCTCCCTGCCACAATTTTCTCTCTAAAGTTCTTCACCTCAGACATTGCCACCTCAAGACTTTTATAAACACTGTTCCGTCCTCTTGGAAAAGCTTTCCTTTCCTTTGCTGATCTTTATTTGTTGAAGGCCAACCTAAAAGTCGATCACTTGCATGAAGACTTCTCTGACCACTCCAGTACACAATGATCTCACCCTCCTCTAGATTTCATGCAAAAACTGTCACTCACATATCTTCAACCTTCTTACCCATGTGAGTTCCCTCTCTCCCTCCCAACACCCAAGATGTAAGCTTCCAAGAGCAGTGATTGTCAACTTCTTTTACAACCTCACTGCCTATGAATTTGGGACACCTCATAGGATTTTAATAAAACTTCACCCTCATCAAGTACTTGGCACTAGGTGAAGAGAAATGTAAAAAGTGCTGTAGTGACAGTTCTCAAAAAAGATCACAAGAACATACATGTGATTCCCAGCATGACACAGGGAGGCAGTCTGGGATTAGATAAGAAAAGGTTAGAAACACAGTGAAGGAGGTGGAGCTGGGCTTTGTACACAGAGAAGTTACTGTGGGTCATGTATGCGAGAGACAGAGACATGTACAAGACAGAGATTAATTCGGGTGCAGCCTTGCTTACTTTCCCCAAGGCACAGGGACCCGATCTCTGTTCCTAGAACCAATCAGGTCTCTTCCTGCCTTGGGGCCTTTGCACTTATAATCCCCTTACCTGCAAAGCTTTCTCCCAATTTGACAAGGCTGACTTTCCTGCCATCGCTCAGAAGTGGGTTCAAATGTCTCCTTAGAGACACTTATTCTGATTTCTTTCCTAGAGCAGGTGCCATGCTCAGCCTCTCTTTGTGATTTGTGGGTGTGTGTTTGCATTCACAGTGTCACTTCTGAAATTATCTTCTTTTTCTGTTTGCCTTGCAGTCATCTTCTTTTGTATATAACCTCTTCTGTTTGTTGATAACCTCCATGAGGTAAAGAGCTTTGTAAATTTTCTCACATTCACCATCATGTGCCCAGGGCTTGAAGGAGTACCTATACATCATAGTTCCTCTATAAAAGCTGTTAGAATGAATACACACATGAATGAAAGTTTAGAGTGGATAGTTAGGAAGTAGCTGGGCAGAGCTAAGGTACACCAAGTGCAGGAAGCCCAAGGGGAGACCATGACATTGCAGAGCCGGTAGGGGCAAGGGTGTTTTACTAGGACCTGGCAGTTGAATGAATGTTAGACAATGACAGAGGCCAGGATGAAATAGACCTTCCAGCTTAGATGACTGGGAGAGCAATAGAAGCAACAATGGAAACAGAAATCCAAGCAGAAAGAAAATAAACAGTTCTGTTCTGCTATATTTTGATAGCTATACTTCAAAAAAAAAAGCCTTATGTTATGATTTCATCTAAACATCTTAAAAACAGTTGTTTCAATGAAATTAAAATAGGAGAGGATGGAAAGATGGTGGACCGGTAGGTAGCAGGAGAGGGATCCTCTCTGAGACAGACAGCTCAAATGCCACAATAGAACACCCTGGCGAGACCCAAACAGAGAGAGATGGACTCTCACAACCCAGGAAGAAACTAAAGTGCAAAAAAAACCTGCTCGAATAGGAGGTCCTGGGGCTACCAGTAGAGAAGCTAAGATCAGCGAGCACGGCACCCTCCTCGAGCTGCCTGAATTCCTGCCCCAATTGACCAAGCGATCTGCGCCGAAGTGACTGGCTTGAGCCACCAGAGTGTGGAGCTGAACATCCATGTGTGTGGCTCGCACAGAGCCGGCCCTGCACTCGACCCTCCCAGAGGCACCATGAATTAGCACCACAGCCACACTGAAGTCAGAGGTCGGGGAGCCCAGCAGTTCTCAGGGACCGGCATCAACACGTGGTGAGTGATGGGAATAAGACCCTCCCACAGGAAAGGGGAAACCGACTGGACAACATGTTGGATTTGGGCAGGAGAGCCCTAACTCCATAGGAAGTGTCTTCAGTTGGTTGCTCCCCTTGCCAAGCGGATTGGTGGAATCTGCTTGGACTAGGCTACGCCCCTGGCAGGGACCCAGTGGGTCACTACAAATTAATTCCCTGAGATCAGTGCACACTGACGCAGTGAAGGCCTGCAAAGGTTGACTGGCCTGGAGGGGAGGAGCCAGTGCACACTACCTGTGCTTGAACTTTAATCTCTGATAGCCAACTGAAGAGGACAAAATCTCCTAGCCTGCACGCTCTAGAAGAGCCTTAGCCAACAAGAAAAGGGGCTGGGAATTACACTATACACTTGTATGGAAGGAACCAAAAACATGACAAAAGGGAGAAATAAGAAATAAGAAATAAGAAAAAATGCCCAGCTCCCAACCCTGAGAACATTGATCCAGGAGAGGTAAATACAAAAAAGATTGAGGGCAGCAAACATGCAACATCAAACACAGCATTAGTGGACATAAAGAGATATCTTCAGGACCTCGTAAGCAGGACCAAAACTGAAATGTTAATTCAAATTAAACAAGAGATAGGTAGATTAATTAAAAAAGGGCTAGGCACCTCTCAAGAAGACACAGACAGAAGAATGGAAGAACACAAAAGGAGAGAAAAATTTAATGAAGAATACAGAAAAAACCTAGAATTCATGAAGCAGATTCAAAGAGATTATCAGGAAACTAAAGACTCCATAGAAAGCTGGCAAAACTGCTTGAAAGAAACCAAAGACAGACTATCAAAAATTGAACACAGGCTTGCAATGTGTGATCATGAAAGGGAAGATCTCTTAAAAATAACAAGGGAGCAGGCAGTAACAATTGGAAGGCTAGAGGACGACAAGAGGATCTATAACTTAAGAATAAGGCATGTGAATGAAGAAGCAGGAGTCAAAACAGAGGAATTGCAAAGGCTATTCACAGAAATCATTAAGGAAAATTTCCTAAGCATAGAAAAAGGAAATGATATGCAGATGTATGAAGCATACAAAACTCCAGCCACCTACAACCAACCTAGCTACACCTAGACACATAATAATCAAGATCCCCAAAATTCAATATAAGAACAGAATATTAAAAGCCATCAGAGAAAAGAAACAGGTCATCTATAAAGGAAAACCCATCAAAATCATGGCAGACTTCTCTACACAGACCATCAGGTCAAGAAGAGCTTGGAGTGAAGTAATTCAAGCCCTGAAGGAGAACAACCTCCAGACCAGATTGATGTATCCTGCAAAACTCTCTCTAGAAATAAATGGAGAAACAAGATGCTTCCATGACAAAGAGGAACTTGGAGAATTTGTGACCACCAATCCAACCCTACAAAAAATACTGAAGGACATTTTAGAGAGAACAAGAATACGAGCATTTTAGGAATAGTGGCAGAGAGGCCTCAGAGGCAGATAATGGAGTGGAACAGAAAAATAGACAACCAATGGCAGAAAAACAGAATAGTAGAAATAAGGCAGAGAAGAGTGGCTGTAATCTCTAGTATAGATGGCCTTGAAATATTAACAGAGAGAAACACAGGCAGAGTAGATCAGGAGATAGGGTCCATTGAGCTGCTCTATATAGGGAGGCAGTGGGACCCAAAACAAGCAGTGCACCTCATGGGAATGAAAGGGGAGGAATTGTCTAAAAAAGGGAGGCAGAGGATATTGTTAATTGGGTAACAAGATTTAACATTTACATTATTCTCATCATTCTGCTTGGATGGATTACGTGCTGTTCCAGTTTGTCTACTTACGCTAGACTTGAGGACATGGTCAGCTATCCCAAAAATAAGAGGACATATTATGGTAATCATCCCTAATTTTCCTAGCAACTTAATCTGAAGCCCTTTATAACTTATACTATCTTATTATGACTGATCTTATTTGAATCTGCTTTGTTAGATTGCTACTTTGTATTGACTGATTTTATTTAAATCTGTTATGATTGATAGCATCAAGTCTAAGAGTATAGGCAACTACACTGAAGTTGACAAGATTCACTAAGATACCCACTCTGGTTTGACTATTACTTGCTTTTGAAGTCTTATAATGTCTCCAATGCTTTGTTTTTATTAATGTTGTTATATACTGCTGAGACATCATGATAACCACTGTAGATCACCTTGTATTGCAGTTTTATGTGACTTTTTTGCTTCATGCTTTTCTAGGAATTGTTTTGTTTTATCTTGCTTTGTTTTGTTTTGTTTTTCCCTCTAATACAGAAATGACAGATATACATGTAGAGACTCATGCATGTGTAGAGCTTATAAACAGTTTACGAGAACCAACTATATAACACATGTTGAAATGAACAACTACTTTGAAGAAAAAGAGACACTACAATACCCAGAGACATTACAATCCAGCAAAACTATCACTTTTTGCTCAAAGTGATTTTAGCTTGCTTTGTCTTGTTTAAGTTCAACACACATGAAGGTATAGACAGCTGTTTTGAGGAGAATGAGAGACACTATGACAGCCATTCTCGGCTTCCCTAATGTCTGGTCTTGAAGACCTGAAATGCCCTCTTCGTCCTGCTCAGATCAATTCCATACTATGTTGTTTCATGTGAATTCCCTGTATGTGACAATATGGACAACTATTTGGAAGAAAACAAGAGTCAACATGATAGAGAGTGAATATCTCCAATTATCTAGTTTTGAAATTTATGTCTCTTACATTGCTTTCTTGTGATCCACTTTGTTCTGTTTTGTTGTGTTTAATTTTACCCTTTTGATATAATTGCATGTATATTTGAGTGGGTAAGATGGGTGACCATATTGCTGTTTTTATCAGATTGTGGAGCAGAACTGTTAACTGTTTGAATATCTACTTTACATGTTTTAACTTTGTAATTTGAACAACTATTTCCAAAAAGTCAGTATGTAATTTTTCAAGTAATAATTTCTTAAGTTTTGTTGTTCTTTTCCTTTTTTCCTTGGAATTCTGTATTGTTGCTACCCTTTATTCTGTTGTGTTTTTTTTTTCTTTAAATAAATTTTTAAAAAAAGAAATTAAAATAGCCAATGGGAAACATTCATTAGCTTATCTGGCTTTATGGTTGTTGTCTTTCTTCATTTAAGGGTTAATTTAAGAACTACAATATCCACTATGTAGGGCTTACTCTGTCCTAAATATTATTCTAAACAATTAAAGATTCTACTGCATTTAATTCTCAAACCAATGAAATACATTAAGTTTTCTTATTATCCCCATTTTATAGGTGATAAAACCAAGACAGAGAGAAGGCAAATAATTAAGATAAAGCTCTACAGTGAATATGTGACACAGCAAGAATCCAAACCTAGGTATGCTTGCTGATACAATCCTTAGAGAAGTTTCATTAAGAAAACTTCAAGGCATTTTTTTTTATAGTCACAGGTGTATTTGTACAATAAGATAAAAATTTCATTCTCCCAAGCTAACCAAGTCAACCTTTAAACTCTCCAATATAATTTTGTACAGCACAGGAGACTAGACAAAAATCAATGATTCCTAGACCAGGAAATTGAAATTAGATGGTAACAACACATTAAAATAAAATAATGTGAAACAAAGAAGACAAATATCAATTTTTAAAAAGACTTAGTACATTAGGGCAGCCTGCTCGTGAGCCAAGGCCAAGGTCGGTGTGGTACCAGCACACCGTGCTTTCCTGCAAAGGCAGGGTGCCAGTTTCCAACCACAGCCCCTCTCTGGACAGCAAGGTTCCCACAATGTAAAGTGTGCCCCTCCCGATTCCTCTTTCTGGGTGTATCTAATTTGCATTGTGTGAACTCGTGCTGTGAGTGAAATGTCTGCAGTATTTCAGACAAGGTGACTTTGGTATGAAAGTAGAGCAAGCATGAAGGGATTCAGCAGAATGAGGTTGATTGGCTTACACAGATACTACACATTCCGCATTAAAAACAACCCAGTATGCCCCTGTCAGCCTCCCCACGGAAGCCCTCCTACAGTTGTCAGCCCTGTTGACCGGGGGGCTCATGCGTGGTGAGACGGACTTGCCCTCAGGAGCAGAGCCCCACTCCGCAGCATCATCCGCCTGCTTTCCTTACCCTTCCTGGCCCACAGCATGCCTGAGATGCGATGGCCTGCTGGCAAGCGTGTTCAGGGAAGACCCCATACGCTTTGACCTGTTCATGTATCAAGAGAAAAAGCAGCAGTTTCTATGTTCAGGAAGAGTCCTGCAGCTCATCAAGTCCTGCAGCTCTTCCTTGGGGACTTGGGCAGCACAGCCTCTGCTTGACCTTTGCCCTCCTGCTCTTGCTGTAGCCTCACTCAGAGTTCTTGCCTAGGTAGACAAATTCCTCGACATCCTCCCCTGGGGAAAAGGAGGCAGTGGCTCTGTGCTGCAACAGAGCAATGGATTTTAAAGCCAGACTCCTTCTGAATCTTTCCTTAGGAGCAGACCTTTTCCAAGTTGTTCTACCACTGGATATCTTCTCTCTAGCCTCACAAAACACCCTCTGTTAGCTGTGCTCCTCTCTGGAACATTGACTTGGGATGCCCTGACTTCTAGGGCCAGGTTGAACCCCTCAAGTCCTAAGGCAATGGAACAGAAAGATCAAGCATGCATGAGACTGTCCGAGTTGAAAGGGAGACTGGCTGCTCAGATCTTAGTACATGGAGGTCTGCTTTAACCCTCAGGGTAACTGGTTATGAACCATAGCGAGGAGCTTTGTCCTGAGACACTGAAAAGTGGGCACAGAAGCTTGTCAACACTATTCCCAGGAACAAGGACCACTTTGGCCCAGTAGTATGAGTTTACACCCCATGAAAACAATGATAAAAAAGGTTTATAAAGGATGCTGTCACTGAGTTTATTTACTAACACTAGAAATAGATCTTTTGCACTGTTGCATACAAACAGATATAAAGGTGCAAAGCGATTCATGCAAAAAGAATTAGGCTAGCACATGTTCCCTTTTTGCTTTTTAAAAATTCTCTCAGTTTCATTTAAAAATCAATTATTATTAGGAGATCATGTATTGGTAGATAAATTATTTTTAATAAAGTTTTTGATATATTTTAGATATACATACCAATCATGTTCATCATAGGGAATTTGTACCTGTGTATAATACACCTTGATGCTTCTTTTTTCCTCAATCCCCCTCCCCTCCCTACAACTCAGTAGAGAAAAATACATAATAAGATAAAAACTTCCCTTGAAATTTTCAAGTTCACTCCAGGAGTAACTGCCTAGAACTTAAACATATCCCTCTTACCTGTCTACTCCAAACTGGAGATAGGCACAATGTGCAGAGCAGGCTCACAGCAGAGTGACAGAAAGCCTTTCTGCTGCACAACTGTAGGGGGCTCCACTACCTCCTGCCTGACTGAGGTAGAACACTAGAAAACTGCTCTTTCAGGAGTGCCCCAGCCATCCACTCTGTGGGCAGTATGGATCGTTCTCATCAATCTGTAAGTGCAGGAAAGAAAGGGTCCATTCCAGTATCTCCGCCTCCCTGACCACTTTTGTTGCCCCACCCCTGCTGCACTCACCTGTCAATGGCGATGGCCAGCAGAGCATTGGTAGAAACGTAGAGGGAGACGGTGCGCAGGTAGTTGACAGAGGCACACAGGACATGGCCGTGCTCCCAGGAGAGCTGGCACACCACGTAGTAATCCATCTCAAAGGGACAGCAGACAATGGCCACTAGGAAGTCAGAGATAGCCAGATTGGCAATGAGCAGATTAGTGAGGTTGCGCAGCTTCTTGTAACGGGCCAGGGCAGCAATAAAGATGAAGTTGCCCACACCACAGACCAGCATGATGCCCACCAGGGCCATACCAATGACAATCTTGGCAGCAAAGAAAGTGCGGGAGTTGGTCACGTCCTCCTCTTCATCCAAGGGCATGTCATAGTCACCGTAGCTGAAGTTGAATGGCAGGGAAGCAGCTTGGGCTCCATGCGAGTCGAGTACAGAAAGAAGGGTGGTGGAGGAATTGGTGGTGTTCTCATCCATGGCCCCCACAGTGGTCTCCATCTGGTCAGGTGGTGCTGTGAGTGACACTGCTGGGAATTCGACTGGAGTGGCAGCTGTACAACCGATGTTTTCCCTCTGTGCTGGCGCTGAGATCTCCCTTAATGAGTCAGGGTCCCTGCTAGCATTGTTGGGGTACGGTATCCCAGCTCCACTCTAAGCCTTTGAAAGACACACAAACAGTTGGCTGCATGTTGAATGAACCTGGCTGAACCTAAATCATCTTGTAACCTAAACAGATCCATTAGCCACTTGCTCAGAGTAAATATGGGGTGATGGAGTAGAAATAAACAGACAGGAACCAAATGAATGGAAACCACATATTCACTTGGCTAAGGAAGACTGCATTGCTATGGAGACAGTCAGGCACTGACTTCACTTATTTCTATTTCACCAAGTGTACTTTTTCTCAAGAACCAGGTGTGAGAATGGGGAAAGGTTGAAGAGACCTGCAGTGACCTGTTCTGAACTCCTGACACTGTCCTGACTGCCTGAGCTATGCCCTAGGTGAACGGTTCCATTCTATGGCAGCAACAGTTCCTTTCCAGTGGCTCAAAAAAAAAAAAATATTCTAAAAGCCATAGCAGAGGGACAACTTTGAGACAATGTGTTTGCTCCCCATTAGCTGATGTAGCAAAACCCAGATGTAAAATCAGGGAACCAGGTAGCAGCCGCCTTCTCCTAGCCTCACCCAGCTTCCTTTCCCACATCGAAGTCTGCTGTGACCCTCCAAGCTAAGCGCAGAGCTTTCCAAGGCCTGTCCTCCAGCAAAGGCTTTGGTGGCAGAGTCTCAGCCTCTCACTCACCGAGTGCATTAGAGGGGGGACCTGAGCACGGAACCCTTCCTCAGCTGGTTGTGTGTCTTGGGGTAAACAGTTTAAACACTCAGGATTTCAGCACCCTCCAGGCCGGAGATCAATAATGTCTGTAAAGCACAGAGCTCCCTGGAGAGGGAGAGTGTTACACCCCAGAATGCAAGGAATTCTGAGCACTCAGGCCAACTAGCTGCAGGGAAGGGGCAGGAAATTCTGGCACAGAGACCAGCACACCGCATAATGGTCTGAAGACAGGCAAGGACAGAAAGGAAAACCAGAGCCCCTTCCCCTAGCCCTCACCCCCTGCTGGGTCCCTTTCAAAGCCTGAAGACTTCAGGCTAGGGAGCTGGCCTAAGAAAAAGGCTGAGGTCTGGAGTGTACCCTAAATACCAAGAAAGATGAATGGCAATCCTGAGTTCCTGGAAAAGGAAGACACCAGGATGACGCCCAGGACCTCCCCAGAAAGCCTGCTGCTGCCCAGGCTCCTCAAGAAGAGGCTCTGGAGCCTGTCCTTAGTCTTGTAGTTCTGCACCCCAAGGGTTTCAGTCCCAATGCTGCTCCCAGCTCCCAGCTCCTCATCCGTCCTCCTCTGAGCTCTCTCTCCATTCTACCCTCGGGGTGGAACCACACTCCTCAATCTCCACCTCTCTACGCTATCCTCAGATGGGGGAAACCTCTCTTTCTAGCTCCCAGTCACTCAAAATATACTACTTTCAGCACTCTCTTGCTTCCAACTTTCTGTCTGACACACACTCTCCCTCTCTCTTTCCCTCTCTCCCCTCTCCCCTCTCCCCTCTCTCTTTCTCTCCTTCTCTCGGATCTTTTTTCCTTCTGGGAGCCTGGGCGACTATACCTAAGGACAGAGGGCGTTGCCTGGCTCTCCTGAAGAAATGCACTCTTTAGGGTCCCGGAAAAGCCCCCTCCCCCTTCAAGAGCGCGCGCTCCCTGGGCCTCCCAGCAGCCTTAGAGAGCTGGGGCTCCGTGGAGCGACCTCCCGGAGGGAGGCTCATTACCTGTGGTCTGCCGGCGCCCTGCAGGCAAGGGCCAGCTTTCTTCATTCCAGGGCTAGGGACAAGGATGCTTCTCCCAGAGCTTCTGGTCTCTTCCTCCTCTTCTTGAAGATTTTTCCCAGGCTTGGGCACGACTTGCTCTCGCGCTGCCAGGGCAGAAGCCGGGAGAAGCAGCTGGGCTCCGAGGCCACCCCAGCTCGGCCCGCCCCTCTCTCGCTGTCCCTGCCCCCAGTGGTCGAGGGATGCTCCAGACTCCAGGAGGCGAGGCCAGGCTCCCGGGGGTCCCAGAGCACTGACTGGTGGAGCCAGGCTGCGTAGGGCTCACCAAGGCTCAGTCGGAGAGCCAGGTGGTCCCCTGCCGCTGGGTTTGGGACACAGAGCGGCTGCTCAGCTCGCTGCCCAGAGAACTCAGAGGGAGCGAGGCAGGCGGACGCGCGTCCTCGTCCTCCGGGCTTGGACCCTGGGAAACTGTGGCCTGGGCGGGAAGGAGGACTGTGCGCCCAGCCCGCAGGCAGCGCCCTGAAGGGTGGCTGGATCTGCCCTAGGGCTTTGGACTCCTCGGCCGCTCACCTGGTCAGTCCAGCTCCGCCGCCAGAGTGGGCGGACACGGCCCAGCTGAGCAGGGAGCTTTCAAAGCGCCGGGAGGAGCCTGGCTGCTGCCCACAGCATTGCCTTCCCAGGACACAGCAGACCTCGAGACCCTCCTAGTGCCCCGGGCGAGCCCAACTGCACACCAGGACTGTCCATTGTCAGCTGCTGGCACCTGTGCTGGAAAGAGGCTGGCAGAATGCTCTCTGGAGGGGGGTGGCCACAGTGGACAGAAAAAGGGCGCTCTCCCTACACACACACACACACACACACACACACACACACACACACGGGAAATCTTTTCAGGTTAGATGACCAGACCTGTTTTGCAGAACATGGGTTTCCTACACATGCCTATAAATTCCTCAAAATACTACACATAGAATCACCCTGTGATCAGCAACTCCACTTCAAGTCAGAGAATGGACTCAGAAGAACCGAAAGCATGGATTCAAATGCGTGTAACCGATGGTCCTAGCAGCATAATACACAATAACCAAGAGACAAGCTACCCGAAGGTCAATCAACTGAGAAATGGATAAATAAAATATATATGATATATAATAGTATCAAATATTATTCAACCTTAAAAAGGAATAAAATATACCAGGTGTTGGTGAAGATGTGGAGAAACTGGAATCCTTGGGAACTGGTTGGTGGGAATGTAAATGGTGTGGCCATTGTGGAAAAGAGGATGGTGTTTCCTCAAAAAGTAAATGTACCTGATGGAGAAGTCCTAGAAAGGGAGAGTGATGATGGTTAATAAATAGCACTGAGTGTACTTAATGTCACTGAATTGGGCATTTAAAGTTACGAATGTTGTTAAGCGCATGGTACATAAATTTCTCCCTATAGAATAGTTCAGAGCTCCTTTGCAAGGCTCTATCCCGTGCCTTCCAGGATTGGTCTCCAGGTGCCTGTAACCATTACCACCATTGAACTATGTGACTTTGGGAAAGGCACATGTCCTGCCTGAGGCTCTGTTTCTTCATTAACAAAGCAAGTGAGAGGAACTTAGGGATTCCAGTGCCTTGGGAACTACCTTGCCCGGGCTCTATCCCTCCCTGGACAGCTACTTTGTTCATTTGCATAAACTGTCATTTGCAAAAATGTCACGGCACTTTCATATCTCTGAGGCTCATGTTCCCTGGGACATGGAACAGGATAGTGGTAAAGAGCTTAGGCCATGGAGTCAGCTGCCTCCTTTCCATATAGCGCTACGTGCATGAGCTATGGTATTGGGTAATAGGGTAACCAAACCTAGCTTTCCTTATTTATTAACTAGGGGTGACAATAGCTCCTGTGTCATAAGGTTGTTGTGAGGATGTAATAGAGTAAGACAGGTAAAGTGCTTGGCACAATGCCTGGCACTAGCCAGCACCTAAGAAACACTGGCTATGACTATAAGTAATCCTTTGCTGTCTCTCTGTGTGAAACCCTAACCCATCTTTGAGACACAGCTCGCATACTGCTTCTTTGGAGGAAGGATGCCTTAATTCTCCCACTGATTTTCACTTCTTCCTTATCACTTGATGCTTCTCTTCAAATGTGCTTTGAGTGCCAATTCTCTAGCTTGCCCTTTTCCCTGGGGAAGAGATACATCCTATCTCCAAACCAAGGATGTGCTCTAGAAATCTGTATCTTTAACTTGCATTTCAGATGATTCTTATTGCAAAATGAGTTTGAGAATCTAGAGACTAAATCACAGTCTGGCACAAGATAAACAAGTTGATTTGTCAGTGTAGATTGGCTTGTTTTCCCGACTCAATTTATTTCTACTCAAAAGAAGAAATTACAAAATGCATTAATGATCTACTGCTGTATATCAAATAACCCCCAGAGCTGCTCACATGCACTATTTCAGAGGACCAGGAATATTGATGTGGCTGACTCTGGTGTTTACTGGGTCAAGATTTGCCAGGAGATTGGAGTTAAAGTGTCAGCCAGAACTGCATTCACCTGTGAGGGGTCAACCAAGAGAGCGCGCACCTGTAAGCTCACACACATGGTCACTGTTACAGTTTATATCTAGGTGTCCCCCAAGAGCCTCATGCTGAGATGGGGCTTTCAGAAGGTGATTGGGATGTGCTATAGCTAACTTGCTGTTGGGAGGTAGCACCTGGTCAGAAGCACAGCACTGAGGGTGTGACCTAAAATGGTCACAGTATCTCCCTCTTGCTCAATTCTCTTTTCTGCTTCCTAGCTGCCGTGGTTTGAGCCCCTTTCTTCCATGCAGACCCTTCAAGCATGCCTTTCTACCTTGAGCCCGCCAACCATGTGGGCCAAAATAAAGCTCTCCTTCTTTAAGTTGCAGGTGTGAGGCATTTTATCCCAGTAATAAGGAAAGTGAATAAGACATTTGTCTTATTCAGACCTCTGTTGTTCCCGGCTGTCAAAGAAGGCTTTACTTCCTCTTCATATGAGCCTAGCTAGCTATTGGCTACCCAAGCAATGTCACAACATGGTTGCTGACTTCTTATGCTTCTACTATAAAACAAGCCCAGGTACAGTGTGGAAGGGTGTATATACCAGTAGCTGTGGGTCACTGGCAATAACAGAAGAAATGGTGACTACCAGGCAGAACTTCCCTTCCCTCTTCAAAGTCTCTGCGGGAAATGGTAGTTGAAACTAACATTGAAGGTAGCCATGGTAAAGAGTGCTTCTGGCCTTAGAGTAGGGAGGCTGTGGGTAACTCCTGGAAAAGTGGGTATCCAAAGGAAGATATGTCAGGAGGATGACTGGTTGGAGAAACGGGGTAGAGGCAGTCTGGCAGGCTTTGTGCACTGTAAATCCTTTTGGGGCTCCTTTGAAGGGCTGGGGTGACTGCATATCATTTTCTGGTCCCTCTCCCACCCTTGCATTCTTCAATGCAAGAATAAGACACCCAGCTGGAGTCCATCCAATTAAAGAATTTTAATAATCTGTGACATCTGTCCAGGTACGCAGGAATCTGAGGCAGGAGGATTGTGAGTTTACGAACTGGGCTACAGAGAGAGTTCAAGGCCAGCTTGAGATATCTACAGCAAGGCCCTGTCTTTAAAAAAAAAAGTTGAAGTGCAACTGCCTAGGCTGAAAGCAAAATGTGCAACTCAAAAAAGAAGTTTTTAACAAAAGAAAAGCAGTTGAGGATAAAATCTATAACTCCATTAATGAATTATTTTTTTCAAGTATATAGCCTCAAGACACCAGCAGTTGGAAATTGTCCATAATGAGAGTTCACTGCCAAGAGGGGCAGAGGTGCCCTTTCTCAATCTGCAATATGGGAGAATTTGCCACTCCTGAGAGTTTTGGCCAAAGAAGATCTAAAGACCCTGTTTGGAAAGTACCTTCTTTAGAGATGTCGCCCCAATTCCAAATCATGTCTTTGGGCTACTTCTTTTTTTTTTTTTTTCCTTCACTATTCAACTCACCCGAACCATCCAGCCCTTTAACTTTTCATTTTTTCATTTGATCCTATAATTATGTCTCTTAGATTTAAACATGGAAGTTTTTTGTTTGTTTGTTTTATTTTTCTTAGCATCTTAGGGTCTTTTTAAACCATGAAGATCCTGGGAGAATCTAGTTAACACCACACAGAGATCTGACTCGAAGCAGACTTTCCAAGTCATCCAGTGGGTACTCTTCACATAAAAAAGTACTCAATTAAGAAAAGGAAAGTCACTTACCCAATGTATGAGAGCCAGCTGATTTCAGAACTGGTATCTAAGTCCAAGTGTTCACTTCTCTGGCAAGCTACTCTCATAGCACATAATAACCTGTTCTCAATTTGCCCCTTTCCCAGTGATCCTTGGCTCCAGGGCCCAGGCATAATTCTCCTGTCTGGCAAATTTACTAAATCAGCTTATTTTCTGCTTTCATCAGATTTGTTTTCTCAGCATACCTCCAGTGCCATGAAAAAAATCAAGGATTCCTGGAAGATGCCAGAGCTGGCTCGGAAGTCATTCTGCCTCCGGTTCCAATGATCTTGCCAGCATCCAAGCCAGCACTGCTTAATCTGCTTCCTGAAGCTCCCCCAGAAGTCTGGGTGCCCTGTGCCATTCCCTCACCTGGGCAGGGGGTGAAGGAAGGCCCAGATGGGTACAGAGATGTGCCCTCAGAAGCCAAACACTTCACACATGTTAACCCTTTCATTAATTTAACTGGCTTAGCACTTTCCCAAACAAATTCTTAATAACATTCTGTTTGGAAGTGGAGAAACTATGCATTTGTTTATTTTGAAAGAACAAACAGGAAATGGGAAACAAAGATTTCTTGAAGAAGGCAAATGATAAGAGGAAACTTGCCTGTTAATATAAACATACAATAAAGCTTTAAGAAACAATGAAAAGATAGTGAACTCAAGCCCAAGGGGCCACTGGCTGCTGAGATCTGTATATGCCTGGGCTCGAAGTCTGAAAACCCAACACGGTCACTATTCTGGAATATGTTACAAGGCGACAGTGGAGGACAGAGGGAAAGGGTAGGGACAGAGTCCGTACATGGCATCTACTTCAGGTTAAGGCCTTGCTGCTGAAGCCCTGTGGTGACAGAGGTGTAGGCAGTAGAACTCTGGGAGATCGGAAACCACCAGGGACACTGCTTTGGGATTCCAGTGTAGAGTAAGGAAGGCCTTGTCACTTTGCCAAAGAAACACAGTCTGGTTTTAATGCAGAGAGGGCTTCCTCGGATGCTGCAATGTCCTAGCACCCTTGGTCACAGCTTCTGAAGCTAGGAGGTGAGTCCTTCACTGACGCAGCGCCATTCTAGGGGACATTGTGCAGCAGCTCCGAGGAGTCCTAGGAAGACGTGTTGAAACAATACAGATGAGGGGAGAATATGACAGGAGTAAAAACCCCCAGATATATACCCACCGTGACCCCCTAGGAGAGGGGCATGGGATATTTTACACGGGGTCGATGGAAGCAGAGGCAGTTACACATGGGCCCATTGCCTCGTAGACTAGCGAATCCAGTGATTCTGGAGTTACCTGAGAGTGAGCACCTGTGACACCCACATCCACGCCTGGGACCGCAGGGATGCAGCCGAGTAATCCACATCCATTTTCTTACTAGTATTTCTGCCTAACTCTGTGACACAGCTAGTCCACATTTATACTTTATTCTCAGGAAGAAAAAAATATTTATACTTTATTCTCAGGGGGAAAAAAACCCACCTATTGGAGGTTTTTAAAAGTTAGAAAAAACAAATCTTCAAAACTGGGTTGTCATTTCACTTTCATAACAGAATGTTGCAAATGACAGAAATTTGTTGTTTCTTAATTCTGAAGTCTGAAGTCTAAAATCAGGGGTCATTAAAGCCCTGCTACCTCTGAGACTTTGGTTAGAATGCTTCCTTCTCTCTTCCTTCGGGTAGTGACCATTCATCTGTGGCATCCTTGGTGTCTTAATAACTTTCCCATCCCTGGGACTCCATATCCAACACCTACGACTCAGAGAGGAGAGGTTTGTTTAGGTCACACTTATAGCGCATGTTGCCTGGCTCCAAGGCAGGAAGGCATGGAGGGAGGAAACAGGAAGCTGTTTACCTCGTGGCAGCCAGGAAGCAGAGAGAATGAATGGAGGGGACAGTAAAGCAGCTGAGTCCTTCCATGGCCTGTCCCCTGTGACGCACTGCTCCCAATACCTCCTACCAGCAAATCAGTTGCAATCACCCTAATCCAGTCACCTTCCACAAGCCCAGCCTCTGAGCTCATGAGGCTTTGGGGGACTCACATAGCCATGTCCCTCTTGTATCCTGTACTCTGTCATCCCTTCTCTCTAGTAGCTTCATGTGCCATTTTCCTCTTACAAGGGTACCAGTCATATTGGAGTTAGATCCACTCTAGTGACCTTATCTGAGCCTGGTGACATCAGCAAGTAACTTATTTCCAAATAAGGGTACAGTCACAGGTACTGGGACTTACGATTTCAACATATATCTTAAAGGAGACTTTTACCCTGTAACAAATATATTATGATGCACGTATGTTTGATGGAGTATATACATAGCCCCTGCTGTGGAAAGAGGGCGTTGTGAAAAAAATCAATGTTTGTTAAAAAGTCAGGACAGAAGGATAGCAACTACCCTTAGGAGGGGGTGGAAAGAGCCATTTGGAAGGTTTTTGGGGGTACTAGTAATATTGTTTCATGCTCTGGTAGCCCTTGACAGAGGTGTCTTCAGTCATGCAACCGTATGAAATGTGCACTTTTATGAAGTATACTGCATTCCAGTGAAAAGTTAATTAGGATATGATGCTCCAAAAGTCTAACGATTGACATGGAAAATAGTCATGATATACTACTGCATGGAAAAACATCAGGTTACAAAACCATGTTGCAATATGTTTCCATCCAGAGAGGAAATACGTGCGGCCTATATCCGTAAAAGACGGTATCAGGCAGGACAAAATCCTGCTACCAGCACTCATCTCAGAGTGGAAAGAAGACGCAAGTGTTTTTCCTTTCATTTCAATTATGTTCATTTTCTGATTTCTAAAATGAGCGTCCATAATTTGTGTAATCCTTTAAGTTTCATAAATGATAGAAGGGTAAAGTAATCAAAAACACTGAATAGGAGACTCCATTTTTAGGGCAGATCGTTTATTTAGATCTTTACCTCACATTGTATTCCAGAATGGAATGTAGAAGGATTAAAGAGTTAAAGTCAAACAGTTAAAAACTGAAAAAGAATTCAGCAAACAGTATCTGATTTCAGATGGGCTAAGGCTTTTACCAAGCAAAAATTTACAAAAACGAAAGACAAAAAAAATCACAAAAGAAAAGATCGACAGGTTTCTCTGCACTAAAATGTAAGAATTTGAAAGTCAGAAAAATCATAAACAAAACTAAAATATAAATGTCAAACCAGGAAAAACATTTAAGGCAAATATAATGAACAAAATGGCAAGATCCTTATCGTATGAAGTATTGCTATATTCTAATAAAGAATATTCTAGTACTAGAAAACATAGACAAGTACACAAGAAGGCAACTGACAAAAAAGAAATGAAAATAATAAAAATGTACTTTAAAATATTTTTCCTCATTGGTAACCAAAGCTATGCCGTCTAAAAGTAATAAGATACCATTTTCGTCCATGAAATCAGCCCAGAACTTAAACTGTGAAAGTGGAAATTGGATTAGAAGCTTAATTGTAGGATTCCAATAATCTAATTTGGACATGTCTTGAACTCTCAGATTCTTTAGTTTTTACTGAGTTGTTCTGAGTCGCTTCCTGGTAAATGTGCACTGATTAAGTCGATTCCGTGCAATTTGCCTTCTCCTGAGTGTAGGTCTCCATGACATTTGTTTCAGCTGCTGCCAGCAGAGCGGCCCGAGGCGCCAGGCCAGAAGGATGAGATCATTCAAAGTCGAGCAAAGTATTAGAGCTCTGCGCTGACCTGCTGCCCCCCACCCCGTGCTTCTAGAGAAATGCACAGAGAATGTTGAACTCAGATGACACTGAGGGAAATGTTAGTTTAAATCTTGCAATTAGCCTTTGCCTGGTTCATTAAGTCACAAAATTGTTTTATATTCAGATCATTTTCAAGTTGTATGAGTGTGCATGTGTACCTGTACGTGTGTGTGTATGTGTGCGCGCATCGGGGGAAGTGATATATAAGGGAAAGCCTCAGAAATGCCTAAAATGTTTTAATTGGTTTTGTTTTCAATTTTAAAAATGAACAACCCAGCAACACTCTTACCGTGGCAGTAAGCCAGGAAGTAGCAACAGAGCTGACCCACAGAAACTACTTTCAATGTTAACCAGCAATTAAAGAGCACTGGGAAAAATGAAAGCGCTGGAAATATTACAACAAAACGACGCAGATTGTCTACAAAGTAGGAAAAATAGAATGGGAACCCCTACTTAATGAGAGAGGCTTGAAATAGAGTTTAAGTTGCCAAGACAGAAATGCCACTTAGAGCCAGGCATGGTGGCACACACCTGTAATTCCAGCACTTGGGAGGCTGAGGCAGGAGGATCATCGCATGTTCAAAACCAGCCTGGGCTACAAAATGAGCTCAAGGCCAGCCTGAACTGCATAGCAAGACCCTGTCTCAAAAAGAAAAAAAGAAGGAAAGAACGGAAATGCCAAAGGATCAACCTCATTCTCGATTTCCTGGCCTCTTCACCAGCGTTGCCTCTGTTGCCGCCATCTTATCTGTGCTCAGCTATGTTCAGAGCTTCTGCTCACCTGTGCCTGCCCCTTATCCTTGCACCAACAAAATCCTCAGAAAAAATAAACATTGTATATGTAATGCCAACAAAAGTAACATGTACAAAAATTTCAGACCATACGAAGTAAAAAAAAAATGTCATTTTTACCTTTATCCCTAATGTTACTATTCGCAGTCACATATTTTCTTACATACAATGTCTGAAGTTTAACCTCACACAGAATTTCCTCGTTGATGAAGTATCAGCATATGTGTGTTGGTTAGGACCACAGTAACAGAGTCCTTAGAATATATATAATCTTCTAAATTTTTAAAATCACTTTCCTCTGTTTATTTCAAGAGAACAAAGAGTCAACCATCGAACTCTGTAATAAAGCATGGTGTTAGAGCCACGGGGACCCACGGGCTGGCCCCCTTCCCACATCTGAGTCTGGACACCCCTTAATTTGTCAAAAATCAAGAAAAGACCAAAACCAAAACCAATTTCTGGAAAAAATTATTATGAAAACTCTGGGGAAACCTTCCTTGGCCTCCCTTCCTCCCTGTTACTCACCCAAGGACGTGGTGGGGGCCACAGATTTAAGGTTTGGCCACCAGTGGGTTCATATATATGGAATATTATATACAATATAGTATATTATATAAAATATAGAATAGTATCATATTACTCTATAATATTTTATATAATATATAATTATAATACAACTACTCTATGTTACATATAATATATGTAACAAGTAGAATTTAAGTTTTCTGGCCTCAGAGAGGCAAAATGATGGCTTATCCAGACCGTCCTCCTCTTTCCTGATGATCGTGGAGGTGGTCACAAAAGCCTTGGCAGTATGTAGGAGCCCCCGTGCCAGACACCAGCCTCAGTTCCACCTGTCGTCAAAGCTGCTGGAATGAGATGTTTGCACAAAATACAGAGGAGTAACGCATTCTGATGTTGGAAACAACAGCAGAGAGGAAGAGCTTCTGGGGAGAGTCTGTGAGTTTCATAATTTAAGCATCGACAGCCACAGAACTCAGCTACCCATCCTGGAGAATCCAAGTCACGTAGCAGATGGTGAGCAGGTTAGGCGGTGCATCTGAGAGCTGACTGTGTTGGCTGCACGAGAGCAAAAGGACAGCGCTTGAGAGACGAAAGTGTCTTACAGAACACTAGATTTTTTTCTGGGAGAATACTGGGGAAACAAGAAAGAAATTCTCATAAAAAGTTGATGTGTAGGTCTAGTAGCATTTAATCTGAATAGTGAAAGGAAGGTGACTTCATTTTGTAGTTTAATGAAATAGTCTGACAAGCATCAATCTACATCTCAAAGAATATATATTAATATGTTTAATAGTTAATTTTGGGATTTAGCCCCTACTGGTAGACATTTGTGCTGCCCTGTTTTTCACTATTACAAACCACCTCTACATCTTATTTCTCTAATGCTAGCTATTACTAGCTGTTACATAAAAGGTTATTTCTATTTATTATGACAATAAAGCTGTAAGCCTCAACCTTGAGCCTCTGTACTAAAACTGTAGTGACCACATGGCAAGCGGGAGAAGTACTTGGAATGCAGACCTCCTGGAACCAGAGAAATCAGAAAATGAGTCAACTCCTGCTAATATGGGGTACACTACACTATCTGTCTGCTTGAACTTTCCCAAAACTCGCCACTCCGCAGAGCTGCTGGCTAAGGCTGTGCAGTGCTTCTTGTACAAAGTATCCAGGCAAGAACGTTCGTTCGCAGGGACTGAAGCTCTGTCCCTATTGCTCAGGCCAAGCTGATAGCCTGTGATGGACTGATTCCACTCAGTGAAAGGAACGTCTCTTTTGGTTTGCACAATGGCATGTAAACTACTAGCAGTGGTCCAGATTCTTCACTTTATCAGTTCAGCACACCAGCTGCCAGTTGAAGATTATTTGCACCCAATTTTACATTCTGCCACTCCACATTCAGTTAGATGAAGAGAACCCTTCACTAGGCTGGAAGCCTGGAGCGCTGGACACATGTTTCTGCCCTGCTGTTTTCTGTGTGATGCTGCTCTGCGATAGCCTGCAGCGTGTTACTTTCTCTGAGATTCAGCTTTGTCATAACTTTTAGGAATTTTTCCAGCTCTACAATTAAGTGATTCCTCTGACATGAAAATTAGAGATGTTTGCACTGTTGAATTTGTTACAGACCTCTGAGGTAATCTCTCTGGCATTTGGGACCACTGCCAATGAAGGAATGACTTAACCTTCCCTCTGACAGTGTGTCCATTCTCTTGCTACTTCCACCTCCTTAAGTCCTTACATGTCCCTGAAGAAAGTACCCATTCTGCTCAGCCTCCCCAAACCTCCAGTGTTATTGTTTACTCTTTAGTAGCTGAAAGATGGCTTGGGAAGATTTTCAGTTCTTATTTTCAAAGACATGTTTGATGTGGGCACCTTGTTGTTTGCCTGCCCTCTTGGTGAGCTTTAGGGATTGTCAACATCATCATTCAATCTTTATTTGTCTTCTAAGCTTCTGGGTTTTCTGCTTAAGGGAATAGTAATGGTCCTTGTGGCTTGAGTGGTTGGTGTTCTACCACCCTGGAGTCCAGGAGGACCCCGCCATCAGTGCTAGTGATTACTACACAGGAAATGCGAGCTAGACAGGAATGGGAGCAATTCCTTCCATTCTGCAGTTGCTTCTCCTCTTGGTTGACACAAAGCAGAAGCACATCAAGTATTTCTCCTCCAATTGAACTGACAGGAGCATCCTTCATAGCATCACTGCATGATAGCTGTCATCTCCTGACCAGATATCCTAGTAGTCTGATGATCTGGAGTCCTGGAAACTCTGGTTTTCCCTCCTGCTATGAAAGTTCACCTCTTCCATTATCTTGGGTGATATTCATATTTGATGCATCACTTGATTCAGAGGTATGGATTCCAATTCATATCAGGTTCTGAATCTGGCTGAATGTACTGTGTGTTGCATGGACTAAATATGGACTTCTTGGCTGCCATGGAAGGGATGGTTCAATCCTTTGCCAGTCATGTTACTGTTCTCCGGAGTACCTGGGTCATTCTAGATAGATTATTTTCTTGTTCTGTGTGCCTTCTAGCATCTATTTCTCAATGTAGAAAATATATTTTCTATCTTGACAAGTTATCATTTTCTCAACTATTTCCCCCATCTCTCCTCTGCTCATTACTAAACTGTTGCAACTAACTACCCTTCCCTGACACAGAACACACTGTGCCAGGGTCCAGCTCCTCCACTCACTACCAACACATCGTCCAGTTTTTATAACTCAGCATATCTTTGATGTTGACCATTACCCTGAAACCATCCACCTTAATTCAGTAAAATAATAAACATTCTGAATAAAACAATAAGTATTCTCTTGCTAATTAATCTCAACTCTGTGATTGTGTGACTGGATTATACTTGGACTCTGTCACAGGAAACGACAAGCAAAACACACTAATTGTAAAATTCCTTGGATCTGTTTTGATTGCATGTGACTGATGTGATAAAGAAGCAGAAAATGAACTGAAAGTGAATCTGGCCTTGGCTATGCCACTATCTATGAGGCCTTGAAAACTATGGTTTGCCCTTCTTGGTCTCAGTTTCTTCACTCAAAAATACCATTGTGCCAGTTGCTATGTTAATCTTGGGTAAAGGAGATGTGGTTGAGATCCTGTAGGTAGAGAACTGAAACAAAAGAAAGAATAGAAAGGAGGAAGGGAAGGAGGCAGGAAGAGAAAGAGGGAGGAAGGAAAGCAGAAAAGGAAAGAAAAGAAGAGAGGGTAAAAAAGCAAAGAAATACATAATCACAAGTTTCAATGTAAAATGAATGTTTCTCAGCCTTTTTCTTCCGCTATGGCTCTGTATGTTCAAGGCAAATCTAACATGGTAAAAGTCTGACCTGCAAAGTACTGCTTGGCCCACCCATGTTAACCTCGAGCTCTGTGGTACTCTGCTCTTGGCTGGGTTTCAGAATAATGTCTTACAGCTGGGTTTTCTCATTCCTCCCGCATCATGCCACTTCCTACCCTACTCAGCCTTGGCATTTGCTTCTTTCTGCTTAGAACATTTCCACCCACGTCCCAAGATGGCCCGACCTTCATCTCATTCATTTTGAAATAAATCTACAACTCTCAGTGCTTTAAAATCTTACTGTATTTTTTCTTTTTCTTGGCATTAACTTTTTCTTGAAATTGTTTACTTTTAGCTTGTCCACTATTCACTAATGGACAAATTAAATAAATGTAACTCAATTAATATTTATTAATTTCTATGTTCATAGCTCTTTTTACCAGACCTAACACATAATAGGAATTCAAGTAACACATGTTAAATGACATGGCAAGGGAAAGAAGAATGACTATGGAGTTTCTTTTGCTAAAACAAATTAGAAATAGAGGGAACTTTCTCAGCCTCATAAAAGACTATGAAAAACCCAAAGCTAATATCACACTTCATGGTGAAAAGGAGTTTTTATTCTAAAAACAGGAACAAGACAAAGACAAAGATGTCTACTCTTAGCACTTCTAGCCCTCCTATGCTGGAGATGCTAGCCCAAACAATTAGGAAATAAAATCAAATTAAAAGCACCCAGTTTTCAAAAGAAAAATGAGATTCATCTGTATTTGCAGATGAAATGTCATATGTGGAAAACTCTTTAAAAAATGATTAGCGATGAATGAGTTCTGCAAATCATCCACCTTTTTGACCCTTTGTGGGAAGAAGTGAGGTCCAGTCAAAGATCAGAACTTGGCATAATCAGCAGACAGTTCCAGCAAAAGTACTTAGTGAATTATAAAACAATAATCAATTCATTCAGTGTCACACCCCTATTTTTCAGATCTTTAAAAAATCAACACTGAATTGTTCTCATCAAGCTAGGAATAATCATGGGCAACATTTTCCTTACACAGTGTTATGAAAGGGGTACAAGTGAGTTTTGGATCAGAAGGAAAATGCCTCTCAAGGAGGAGAATCCTAACTCCTCTCCCATTCTAGTTCTCCTAGACCCAGTTACCCTCTGGGTCCTGACAGCAGTCCCTGACACGGGAGGGAACCAAAGTTCATGGAGCGCCTCCCATGTGCCAGCATAATGTCCATGTAATCTTCCCAACAACTCTACGGGGGTGGCCGGTCGCATCAGTCCTTAAATTAAAAAGAGTATATATCTCTTGGTCTGCTTCCCACTTGCAAAAGGTCTTTCTCCCTATCCTGTTGTCTACCTTTCATTTTATTCTTTAATTTATTTATACTTTGAGTTTCTCATATAAGAGAAATCACAATGATTTAGCTCATGTACATGATTTATTTCATGTAACATGATGGGGAGGGGGATATAAAAGGAATTGAGATATGTCTTGAATACATATCAACTTCCCCCATCAAATCTATTCATTATGTACCAAAAACATGTATAATAAAGAAGTTTTTTAAATAAATAAAAATAATAATGTCCTATAGTCACACAGGTGGTAAAACTGTAGAACTAGAATTCAAACTTACATTTCTAGAACTTGAAAATTACGGCCTTTTTCATTTAGGAGAGGTCAATGAAACAGGGATTTGCAGGATAAGATAAGAAATTGACTCTCAATTTGTTTGAGGGACTAAAGTTCCCTGAGATTTTAGTTCGTTACTTTTCTAAATATGGTTTTTAATAGCAGTTGTGAATCAGAATTACCTGAGAAACATTTTAATTATACACATGCCTGTAATTTGCATCATAGATCTAGGAAAGAGAATAAAATGTGCTAAGCTTTTCTTTAATTCCCAGAAAAGATAACACACAAGAATAGCAAGAGACTCAATGAAGCACAAAATTAATGTATTCAATTAAAAAAAATGGACTGTAATTAGTTTAGGGTTAAGTTACTGGTTCTTAAAGATGTTAGCAAATCTTAGCGAGATGGGATTTTGTTTTCTTGTTTGTAATCCTTTGAATCCAGGAGAACTTGCCTTGGTCTCCATCAACAGCTGTATTCAAAGAACTATTCTTTTTCTTGGCCTCAATTAAATTTGGTAACTCTTTTGAAGGTCTGCTTTTTGAAAAGCTGCATTTTTAAAAGTTCACTTCAAGAAGCAAAGGTTAAAGTCAACAAAAAATTTAACAAACATTTAGGGTCCTTACTGCAGTTGGCCCTCTGTATGGATAGGTTATACATCTGTGAATTCTGCCAACTGCTGATCAAAAATATTAAAAATGACATCTCTGCTGAACATGTTCAAATATTTTTGTCATTATTCTCATAACAACTGTATATATTGACTGTATATATTGCATTATTGTATCCAATATAAACAATCTAAAAATATAAATCCAAGATTTAAACTATATGGAGAACATATACAGGTTTGTACAAGCACTATGCCATTTTATATAAAGGAATGTCTTCACATTTTGGTATTCTTGTGGGGTGGAGAATCTTGGCACCAATACGCTGTGGATGTCAATCGATAGTTTTATGTGCAAAATCCCATGCCAGGCAATGCTAGTCTTGAAGGAAAGAAAAGAGAGACAGAGACACTGCATTTCTATACAAGGGGATGCTACACAAAAACAAAATAATCATTCAGAAAACTTTCGTCAGATGTCGTGGCATGTCTTTATATGTCCCACTAAAGCCTCATACGATCATAGGTGGCGCTTTTGCAGAGGTGATTGAATCTAGAGTGTGTGATTGATTCATGGTGTAAGGTTAGGATTAAGGGTTCCAGAATGAAGGGTGGGTAATTACTAAATCAGTCCATTGATTGGTTTGTCTCCACCCTAATCACAGTAGCCTAGATAGAATATAAAAGGGGCAGAAAAACATAGCTAAGGTCCTTTGCTTGATTTTCTTCCTCTGCCTGCAGTGAACTATATCTCCTCTGCTATGCTTAGCCATTGTGCCACCCTGCTTTGGAGGCAGACGATTATAAATTGAAACCTCTACAAACTGTGAGCCAAACAAACCCTTCCTCCTTTAACTTTGGATGTTGGGTATTTTGTCTCAGCCACGCGAAAAGTAACTAAGACACCAAATTTTGATTATTAGAAATCCAATCAATTATTTACTCAATGTATTTATGTGCCTTGTAAATACACACACTTGTGCACATGCACGCACACACACACACACACACACACACTTCTTTCAAGCATAGGGCCTGTAAAGAGATAGCATTATTTGTTAGTAATTCTTGGGTCACACTTGTCTTTAGGTGGAGCATGCTTCCCTAACTCCGCTAGCCACGTGCTTCCTCAGCAGGGCTTAGTCCTATGACTCACTTTGGCCAGCGGAAAATGAATGAATACCCTCTCTACGACTGCATGTATGATTTGGCTCAAGCTCCTAAGTTTCTGTTTTCCATTTGAGAACAACATGTCTCATAAGTCTTGGACTCCAAAATGGGAAAACACAGAGAGAAGACCTTCAGCAAAATCTAGGAGAGCCCAGGGGTGTCACATAGAGTCGCAGATCTATCTGGAAGACTCTTCTGCTGAGTCTTGGTTGTTAGGCAGCAGTGAGTTTGAGGGGTTGGCTAAAGGGCTGTGTATAGCTATGTTAATTTGCTTGCTGCCAAACATTATCAAAACTTTCCCAGTTACTTTTTCTTTGTTAGGACAAAATACTGGAAGCCCATAAGTCAAAGAAAAAGAGGCTTATCTTGGCTCACAGTTTACAGAGGATTCAGTCCAATAGTGGGCTTGTTCCAAGGCAGAGGGACACAGCAGAGGAGGAATATCTCATGACTTGATGGCAATAGGAAAAGATCATGGGAGAGAGAGGGAGAGGCATCCTTCCCAGCTACACCCCAGTGAACTACTGCATCTGACCAGGACTCACCTCTCACTATTATGTTTAGCTATAAACTCATCAGTGGACTAATCTACTAATGAGTATCACTCTCCATGATCTAATCACTTTCCAAAAGCCCGGTCTGTGAGCACAAGAGACTGTGGATGGACATCTAGATAAAAAACCATCACACTAACTTAGCAGCTTGAAATAGCAGCTTTGAAACTTTGATGTACTTCAGAAGCTGAAATGCTTACCACAGGGTCTGACAGCTCTAAAGTACAGCGGCTCTTACTATCATCCATCATCTCTGTTCTCTCCAGGGCTTAGGAACAGGTGGAAGTAGCTGGAGTCTTGGAAAGAATATGAATCTGGAATCAGACAAATGTAGGCCCAAATTCCTATGGTGCTTTCCATTAGTTGTACTTCTAACTTTCTGTGTAGGAAAGGAGCAGCAGTTTTTTTTTTTTTTCTGTTGCAGGTAGTTGACAAAGTAAGTGGCTATACATTGAAAGCATTTGAAATTACTACAGAAATCCAAGGATGAGACAGAAAAATCTACCTTAGCAAGGCAGGGTTAAATAAAACACTTTTAGAACCAGAGACTGAAAACTCAAATGTCTTCTTGGGAAGGCAACGTAAATAAGCGAAACCCTAAAAGGTAGATAAAACTAGACTGTGGGATCATCTAACTCCCTCACGTCTTCTGAGGAGCATAGAAAAAGTCTTCAGTGTTGATGTTCATGCTGGTCACGTGGTAAACCAGCTAACTGAGCCGTGATGCGTGCTGTAGCCTGCAGATGCCTCAGGCAACTTAAGGAAGTTAATGACAATTGTCCACTTCGGGGCTTATAGTGACATAGCTGACCATGAAAATAGTAAGACACCCATCTTCTGGACAAAAGCATTAGTATCTACTATGTACCTGAGAAGTTACTAAAGAAAGCTTGCCCAATTTCTCTCTTATCATTGCTTTTGTTGCATCTCCTAACTTTTAATATGTTGTATTTTGTTCTTGTTTGTCTTTTAAGATATTTTCTAATTTTTTACGATTTTTGTTTTAATGTTTTTTGTGGAAGAATGTGTTGCATTATTTCCACATATGTATGAAGGTTTTTGCCATTCTCCTTGGCCATTAATTTCTAGGTTCATTCCATTGTGACTGGAAAAGATTTGTTACAAATAGTTTCAATTGTCTTAAATCTGTTAGGGCTTGTTTTATGGTCTAACATATGATGTATCATGGAGAATGTTCCACATGCGCCTGAGAATAATGTGTGCTTTACTCTTGTTAGATGGATATTCTGTATATGTTAGCACCGATTGATTGATTGATAGTGTTGTTCATGTCTTGTGTTTACTTATTGACCTTCTATCAGTTGTTCTGTTTATTACTGAAGCGCATGGGGTATTTTCCTACAGCATTTTGGACCCTCACAAGAGAATTTTCTGAGGACCACCTATTCGTGATTGGATAACTGTCTTAGTTACTTTTCTTACTGCTGAGACAAAATACCCAGCATCTGAAGTTAAGAAGGGAAAGGCTTATTTTGGCTCACAATCTCCGGAGGTTTCAGTTTATAGTCGGCTGGCTCCAAGGCAGGGTGGCATAGCAGAGGGGCGTCACAGAGGAGAGACAGTCCATGAGGAGCACAGGCAGCAAAGAAGAAAGCAGAAAGAGTCAAAGTAGCAAAGCAACAAGTGACAAGCAGCCACAGTTACAGTCCTCTGTCTGTCCCTTGAATTCTAACCAGGCCACCCACCTAGAGTGGGGCACCCTTAATGTTGGCATTGCACCACCAACCCACCCTAGTGTCACATCCTTAATCCCAGCATCACACGCTCTAGATCCAGTCGCCTCCAAAAAGTTCCACCTGTGACAGCATGAGGCTTCGGAAGGACATCCAGATACAAGCCATTGCAATAGCTGTTACAGCCTATATTGGAATTTGATGAAAATTATGAGACCTACAATTTTTATAGCATCCAAAACTTCACTAAGCATATATTTGATTAGGACATAATGGAAAAACCACCCGATACAAAAGACACTGCTGTAATCCCACCTACTTGGGAGGTTGATGGAGGGTTGCAAATTCAAGGTCAACATGGGCAACATAGTGAGATTCTGTGTAAAAAAAAGAAAAAGAAAAGAAAAGAGAAAGAAATTTTCAATAAAAGTAAAAGACAGTGCCTTGAAAATATTTGGGTTAATATATTGTTCCATATCAATACAAAGCCATGTATATTTGGGAATATCCTTCATTCACAATTTTCTCTGCCATTACTGGGTACCTCAGCATCTATAATAAAAGCATTTTCTCCATTAATAATATTGTGTTCTTCAGAGAAGAGAAAAATGAAGTCACAATTTCAAATTGAATACTCAAACACATTAACTTTAAAGAAGACTTTGCATAATTTTATGAAAAAATTAAAAATAGGACCATATTGAACAGATACATTACTTGACAAAATACTAGTGTCACAAAATGAGAGAGAGAGATATAGATAAGAAACTTATTAAAGTACAAAATACTACCAAAAATACATAGTCTCTGTCTTTTTGAATATTTAAAAGACTTGTAATGGAGTTTAAATTTTGATTAATTGCATACACATATGTATTTAAGTTTATAAAAAGAATTTATGTTTGAAAATGAAGAAAATAATATTGCAGAAGTTCAGTACATTAGAACCATTTTCTAATTATTAAATAAATATCTTTAAAATGACTCAATTCTAAAGAAATAACTTACTGTTCCCTTTCACTGTCAGAAGTCTCTCAGTGTGATGCTAAAGCGTGTATACATGGCCATGCTGTCTATGTATTTCGAGACATCCTGAACTCCCTCATGCGGGCTCCTGGTGCTTGCGGGCATGTTCTGATTTTCTTAGACTTAGAAACCTGGAACCTTTTGTTTACAGATGAGGCTGCCACCAATAGCCAGCTGAGATCTTGAAGGCTACATCCACTATTGCTAGGAGACACCTGGAGCAATTCCAAGGAAGACAGCAACCAGACAACAGGAGAACCCCTGTCTGTTCTGGAATAGCCAACGCGATCCTGATAAGGCAGGGGAAATTCCTCCCCAAGAAACTGGTTCTGTCTGAAGGATCTAATGAAAGTATTCTGGGATTTAAAAAACAGGTCAATCGGGGAAGACCACTCAGCAGGAGAAAGAAGGATCATAAAGAGGTCTTTGGATAAGTAAGAAAATAACCGAAGCAGTTACGTGTATCCAGGGCCTACCACAGCGCGTTCCAAGCACATTCTGGGAATACTGCTGACAGCTTTTCGCCTCATACTTTCAGAACTTCTGCAAGGTGGATTTGCAGATGGAAACCAAGAACTCCTCTGGGATGCAAGAGCGCTGTGCTTTGGCACCACCCTACCTTCCCGGTAGATGGCGGTAGAGAGCATATACGGGAAAATAAAGACAGAAACAGTAAAAGACAACCGAAGGCAAAAAAATCACCGCTCCAAGTTGAGAAAAGTATTTGTTCATATCAAACAGCATGACCAGAACCTTAGCAGGATATGAGAACGCTAGATACTCTAAATAAATCATTTTTGGAGGCACTTCAGAGCAGTGGTCTACTAGAATCCTCACTAACTCGACCAAAAACAAACACTCCCTCCCTGGGGTGTGCGCGGGGAGCCAGAGCAGGGGATTAATTATGTACCGGCTTCAGCTACCAGCCATCCTCCAGAAGTCTGCTTTGAAGTGGGATGTAGAAATAACACAGGTAACCAGATCCATGGGCTGCTGGGAATGATGCAAACACATTAATCTATTCGCTCCAAATTAAAGCACTCTATTCGTGTCCAGAGCTCCCAAATCCGTTTCTCGGTAGAGGTCAAGCAAAGCAAACAGTGCTCGAATCTGATTACTAAGCCAGCAGTCAGTCACTGGCGGTGACTGAGTCAGGAAGACATTTGAAGGCAGGAAACAGGCTGCAATTAGCATGACGGAATCCGTCCCTGTCTCATCAGGATGAGTTCCCCCAGAAATACTTCATCTCCCACCCGGAGAAGGCTGCCACACTGACGTCGGTTCTGGTTCTTTACTGTTCCTTGTCTTTAAAGTAGCAAATCTGGTAAGAGCTTACTTCACCAGAAAACGCATTCGGTACGACTGATAACTACATGGATTTGTCACTGTTTGTCCCTATGTTAAAGCAGGGCCCCAAAGCAAGCTCAAAGCATAGGGAAAAAATTGGACCACATGGCAGCTCATTTGTCTGTAAGCTTAGGGATGAGCGGGACTGGTCCAGGCAGGTAACTGGGTCTACCCTGAACCCATCACCAACAACCAGGGCAGCTTTAGAAATGAAAAGGGCCTTGGGAAGAGCAATCAAGGTCAAACAGGAGTACTTGACTATACTGTAGTGTGCAGTGAGCGACAGAGATCTAAACCACCTGCCCTCCCTCCTCGGATCACCACAGCTATTGCTTTTCTTCTGTGATTTCAGTAAAGCTACTTAAACTCTCTAACAGTTAACTTACCAGTTGCAAAATGGGAAAAGCGAAAAGGGAGTTACAGATGATTTTTATGTTGTTTGATTTGCTTGTATTCTCTGAATATTTGATAAAATTTAAGTATTCTTTGATTTCTATGCATCAAAATCACCCACACTCACTGATAGCCTTCCTGCTGGTAAATGTTCTTCTGTATTTTTTATTGTACTTTACATGTGAGATCAGATCAAGAATAGCAGTCCATCACTGGCTCAAATTAGAGTGGGGCCTTGGTTCACGAACTGGATTCTTTCCTCAGTTCCTGTCACAAGCCTGGTTGAAAGAGAACGGAATCAATTTCAATGGTTAGATTCAATGTTGACCTTCTGGGAAATTTGATTTGGTTCTTGTCCAGTCAATAGGCTTTTGCAGTCAATTTTGCTTCTTGATAAATTATAAAGCTCCTTCAAGCAGTAAAGTTGAATGATAATGATAGTTTTATTACATTCACCCAGTACATATTCTCCAGTCACTATGATGAAACAAATACTTTTGGAGGTTAATTTCTGACCAAGAGTTAATGAGCTATATAGAGAAGTTGAGGAATATGAGATAGCCTGCTATCAATTTAAGAAACTACTTTAATTAAAAGGCATGATTAATCATATTTTCAACAGATTTTTATTATATTGTCAGTGTAGAAGGTAACCATAGGGAAGAAATGACTTTTCAAATTAGATTGAATAAGATAAACATGATAGAACTTTAAAAATGGAAACAAAGATTGAAATGCATACTTAACACCAAGGCCTTGAACTCAGCATCTGCCTTTTAGACACATATATCCCCATGTGTAATAACATATATTTCATTAATATATATGGAAGTTCTTCATTATTTCCATTTGAATTTTAAACACTTAATAATTTGGGTGCTATTACCACTTGTAATAACAATGTTTCGAAGGCTCCTATGTTAGGGATTTATCTGTCTCTCAGCTGATAGGAACTTGGATTTTCTTGACTGGGGTATAAATCACTTTTTCTTCTACTTTTCAAAATCACAAGACCTAAATTCAGTTCAATAGAAGAAGTATTTTCAGAAACTCAGCTATGTATCCAGCACTGAGTTAAGAAGTGTGTAAGGAAAAGAAAGCACAAATATTACCCTGAAGAAAACTAGATGTTCGGTGACACTGCTAGCAAAACCATGGTTTCCTGCTGGGGCAGGGTCCTCGGGTAGAAACAAGGGAACCTCAAAGATCTGTGACTGTTGCTGGGAATATTTCCTCTCTCTGCTCTTTCAGGGCAGCGTGGGTCTTGGCTGCCCGTACAGCAGTCCAAGGCACAGGAGGCACTGGAGCGAGCACCATCTGCTGGGATTGGTGGCATGGTGCCATCCCTCCTGCATGCTCAACACCACCAAGATTACACGTCATTTATTCTTCACCTGGTGTCGTATGTCCACGTGTCCAGTAGGTATACAAACCTGACCGTCTCACATTCCTTCTAATCTTAACCTCTTCCTTGCCCTTTGTAACTCATAGCCTAACATCTGCAAAACCCCATTGACTCCTCGAAACTTTCCATGGTCTGGCCCTACACAATCCACTTCTTACCTGCTTTTACTGCTGGGCCCATTTACCTCACCTTGTTTCCTACCTTCCTCTCCACTCTGAGTAATCAACTTCCTTGATGTTTCCGGAATTCCCACACTCATTTCTGCCCATGATCTTGTAGCTATTTCTCTGTATGGTATGCATTTCCCCAGATCTTCACCTGACCTCTTCCTAGCTTCACTCAGGTTTCTAGGTAAACATCACTCCTCAGGGAACCTGACCACTGCTCTAAAAGAGTCCCCACCTCACTACTGTACCACTGTCCTCTGCTTTGTTTCTGTCATTTTTATTATATCTATTAGAGTCTCTATTTTGCTGACATCGTGTAGGTCAGATTTGCATTAGCATACCACACACTAGTCAGTTTATTAAGAGAAAACATGTATTTGGCTTACAGTTTTGGAATTTTGGGTCCATAGTCTTTTGGCTCCATTGTTTTTGGACCTGTGGTGGGAAATGCGTGGTAGAGCGAGCTACTCACGTTACTGTGGTTGGGAAGCAGAGAGACAGGAAGAGACAGAGGTCCCCCAACCCTTTTCCAGGGCTCAGCCCCAGAGACTTAAAACCTCCAACCAATCCTACCTCCCCTTCATTCTACCACCTCCTCATTTCACCGAGCGGGGGACCATGCCTTTAACACAAGCCCTTTGGGTGACACTCCAGATCCAAACTATAGTACTGAATTGTAACACTTACGTTCTATTAAGTCACTAGAATAATCATAAGCTCCATTTTAAAAAAATGGTGTCTTAATCTCTGTATCTTTAGAGCTAAGAATGTTGGCCACATTCTAGCTACTCAACAAGTATTTGTTGAATGAATGAATGAATCAATAAATAAATGAATGTTCCTGAATTTCCCAGAATGTTCCTGAATTACTCTTTTTCTGAATTACTCTTGAAAAGAATTTATGGTTAATAAGTTTAGGAAACAGTAGATACTATAAACCTAGTTTTAAACATTCACAGTGAAAGATTCACAGTTATGCTAAGTAATGATATGTCTCAAAGTGAGAACCCGGTATAATCCAGTATTTCACAAATTTATTTCATCACTGTATCTCTTTTTGACCCTCATCTCTAAGCATTCTATGGAATCACAATTCCATTTGGGAAAACTTGCTGTTGACTAAGGAAATCCAGTGAAGACATATTTGGAGGGAACGACAACTTCTCACCCCCAGGCAATGCTCTGTTCTTTCCCCCTTCCTCCTTCCCGCCAACTTCTTAATGTCTTTCCTAAGCCAGGAACAGAATCCCACTGTCAGTACTCTGAGCTCACTTGAGGAAAGGGAAACTGTGTGATGGAAGAATTTGTTACACAAAAAATCACATAAAAGTGGGCAATGTGACCCAAGATCATCTCACACAGGTTACAGAAACACCTGGGACAAAATGCTCAACACCAGCAACTTGAAGGAGAAGAGGTTTCTTTTTGCTTGTTTCAGTCCGTGGCCATCTGTCTCCAAGGGAGAAATGGCATGGTGGAAGGACCTGGAAGCCCCTCAACCCTTGGTAGCCAGGAAGCAGAGAGAGAATAAGAGAAGAGAGGAGCTGGGGACAAGAATACTTCATTTAGGCCAAACCTCCAGTTACACACTGTCAACCAGATTCCAACTATCCATGGTTCACTTAGCTACTGAACTCACCATGAATGGATCCACGGATGAGTACTGCATCCCAAGAATCCAGTCACCTTCCAAGCACCTGAGACTTTGGGGGGAACATTTTAAATATAAACTGTAACATAAATACGTATCTACTCTTACCCTAGCTACATTTTCCACGTTATTCTGTGCATTCTTGTAAATTAACTTCATCTTTGGCTTCGGATTTCTACCACTTTTTTATGTTTCCTTTCTCAACTATTTGTTCTTCATTTTATAAATTTCCGTAAGCTGTCTTGGTTTCTTAATGACATGAAGTAAATTATAAACTCACAGAAGCCATGAAAACAGCCACGTGTATGTAGACAAAGGAAGAGGCTGGCCTCTGTTTATGGATAGTTTTGCCTATCTTGCAAAGTTAGGGATCAGAGTTGAAGGTCACAAAGCACTGCTCCATACTGAGTGGTGAAATGCCATCTCCTTTGGCACTGTGGTAAATTGCATTGCATTGCATTGTACTATAGCTGTTACTGCAGAGGATAGAAATACTTTGGAGTTTTTTTAATTAAAGGGAGGGGAGGAAATGATGTAAACCACCCTTTCTATTAGAGGCTAGGGTTCAGCTTGCTGTGCTCTAAGCAGCTCTCAGCCTGAGCTTAGTTTTGCCTGAACCCATCCATCTGATTTGATCTTTCAGAGAGGGAGAGTAGATTCCCATGAACATTAGGATTTGGGGGTTAGGGTATAGTTCATCAGTAGCACATTTGCCTCATAGCATTGTAAGGTCCTGGGTTACATCTCCAGAATGACGGAGACAGAGGGCGAGGGAGAGAGAGAAAGAGGAGGGGAGATAGAGAGAAAGAGACTTGTCCTGAGCTCTTTCAGGACAGGGAAGAAGAAGGAATCAAAAATGAGTGTCAAACACTTGCGTTAGCTGTTTAAAAGAAATGCACATCAAGCAAGAAAGAACTAATGGCGTCTTTTCTCCCTTCTATCATTCTGAACAGAGTCCTCAGTTCAGCCCCAGGCATTACTGGGCAGTCTCCGTTGAGAAAATATAGTGTGACAAGAGCTGGCACCTGCTCACAGAGAGCACTGGCCTTGTCTCTGTGGTCCTTTATCTCCACTGCTTGGGAGCTTCATTTCTCCTCTCCTCGGGTTGTTTACTCAGAGCAAGCCCAGCCTTGAGCTTCTGAGCCCGGGCTGTGTGCCCAAGAGATTAATGCATTTGTATACATAGCAAGGTTGTAAAACAGCAGTTTCCAGGCAGCAAAAACAACTATCCATCCTCCCACATATATGAGTTTAGATCCAGTTTAGAATAAACCAAGGAATGTGATTTATTGATCCAGTTCACACACTATATGGGAAACTCTTGGTGGCCAGAATTGCTGTTATCCCGGTGCCTCAAGCAGAGTTTGACCCATAGTGAGAGCTTCATAAATACCAACTGGATGCATGGAGGAAACCAGGAATTAGTAGGTCAGCATAGCTTTATAATATGATACTTAGTGGTCACAGATCCCTCCCTATGCAGCTGTCCTCTTAATGCCCAATGCTTCCAAACCTCGTTCTTTGTTTTCCCTTCTTCACAGCATTGGGAGCCTCTAAGAGACTTGACGTAGTATCAGAACAGGATAGAGTTTGGTATTTCCAACTGTATAAAGATACAGGGCTCCTATGTATTCACCTGAGATCTGGCCACACTGAAATGGACAAAGTTTGACTCACCCCTCTCTGCTTCCATCACAAATCTCTGCTTGTGACTTCTATTCAAAGTTGCCTTCGACCTTGTCTTCAGCCCTAATTCTCTTGGATCCAGTTGGTATGTGAAGTGTTGGGCAGGCAGGGCTTCCTGCCTCTACTTCTCAGGAAAGTCCCCACTTTAGGGGTCTCGGGCTGCTCAGCTTCCTCCCATCCCACTCATGCGTCCTTGGAACTATCGAGGGCATTCTTGAGGAAAGGGTGAAGTGCTCCACAGCCTGCGAGGAGGGGTAAACCGTGTGACTGTTGCTCTGCTTCTGTAAGCTATAAATATGCTGGTGCAGCATGTCACACACTAGAATCTGAAGGCCTGGGGAGCTTTTTTCCTTTAAGAAGCCCTTGTACATAGTTGAGTTCAGTGAGCACTGCCAGGGTGCATATAACTGAATGAGCTGTGAGACATTACTTGGCAAAGTACATGGACGTCACACTACGGCAGTGTTCCAGACACTGCAAAAGACAAATGTTAACTTCTCAGTATTTCAAACTCAGTCTTCCTCCTTTGTTACTAGCTTTCGGAGAGATCGGGAAAAGAAAGATCCTGACAATGACTAAAGGTTTTCTCAAAGACATGACAACTGTAGTGTTGATTACATAACAACACAAAGTTATGTAGTAATGCTTTGATTAAAAGGTGCAACCGCCTTTGCTGTATGCAACAGACAGTAACTCTGAGTAGCTAAGGAGAAGATCCTTGGTTAAAGGAAGTGTTAGCCAATCAAGGAACCAAGAGTGCTCTGCAGCATCTGTGGCAAACGTTTGGGGGCCTGTTTTCTAGAGTCTGCAGTGTAAATGGCCCCAGCTGCCACTCCATCCCCATCTAACATGAATTCCCTGGAAAGTGCCCAATTGGTTTGGTTGGGATCAGGGATCAATTGCTAAGGCCTAACACCCTCTCCTGGGTATCAGTCTGTTTTCAGAGATGGGAAAATATGGAGTGGGGTAGCCTCCCCCAAGGAGTCTTCAAAAGTTCTTTAAAACAAACCAAGGACAATTATCATTGGCAAGATAGTTTGTCCAGTTAAGATGCAAGAAATTTCATTAACTGTATACTGTCTTTTCTATAGGATCAATATCTTTGTTTTGTTAAAATACAACTTCTTAGGTGAAGTGCTGAAAATTTGTATCTGTCTAAGCAGACAGTTAACAGAGTGACAATTTAAAAGATAAAAAGGAAGCTTGGGAGCAACAAATAGTTGTTAGATAATGTTTGCATAAATATCCAGACCAGTAAACCTGCTAAATCGTACAAAGACCATTCCTTTATCAGGTAGCATGGCTAATATTTAGGCAAGATTGATTAATGCCATCTTTGTATGTCAGCCACTGTTTAGAAATAACAAGTGCTGTATCTAAGAAGAGAATCAGGCAGATTGATCTGTAGCTATTAATTAAACCTATGAAGGAACGTAATTTTACATCTTGGCAACCAGTACTTACCTATCAACATTGTCAAAGAAAGATACATATCTCTAGCATGCAATCAAAGATAGTGGGTGACTTGCTTTATCTCAGTTTTGGAATAGCACATTTCCTTTTTTAAAGCAAAAGAGATCAATTCCAATGATACCTTTTAATTAAGCTAGCATTAACACACTTAGGAAATATTCTAGACCCACTACATCAGCACTAGCATGAGGGTGGAAGTTGTTTGGAACCATCATTAGCTCAAGCTCTTTCAGCCTGCATTTCTTTATCCTCCTGGTTTTCCCCACTTTCCACACATAAGTCATTCTGGTGTTCAACTGCTGGCGCAATGATGCCGGCCCAGAGGAAGACTCCAAGAACTAAGACATCCGGGAGAAACCCCATCATTCAATGTTCATTTTTGCTATGGAACCTCATAGAGTTTCAGGAGATCCCCAGCAGATGAGATGCCTTCAGTGATAAAGGGAGAAGACTGCATTGATCTGATTCATCTTATTCCCGCCTTACAGTATTCTTCCGCCTCCAGCTTTCATAACTTCCCCATGCAGCATGGACTTCCTGGGTTATGTTGGTAAGTTCCTGGAGCTCAGAGGATACCAGGGAAGCCCAGCCATCAGGTTTGGACTAGGGTTCTCGTTACTCATGATAGGAGTAAACTTAAGTCCATCACATGAGATTTTATTACCTCAATCATTTTTGTGTCAATTTATGTTTCAGCAAAACCCTGTAGGCCATGGATTTAGGAAGATAGTCCTGGTTACCAAAGTCGTTTTTTGATAGAAATGTTATAATAGCATCAGAAATAGCACAAGGATTGTTTATAGGGTCTCTAGGACTTTACCTTCAGACTACATGCTATCTTACTTCATTCACTCAATACAGTACACATAAAATGTATATATTTTGTTTTTGAGTAAATTCTCATTTTCAAGATGCAGGCAATAGATGTGTACTGTGTGTGGACTGGTTTTGACAGTCCTTCAATCCCTATGTCCATTCTTATTCTTGGGGTAAGTACTAGAATAGTGGTCTCTATTCATATTAAATAAATACATGCAAGTATACTTCTTTTTGCATGCTTGGCTCATTATTCAATGATATCCTTTTATAAATAATATATATCATTTCAATATGTATAATTTCTTGGAGATCTTTCTATATTGGTATATGAACCAACTGCATCCTTCTTAATGATGGTGTGTTATTCCATAGTATAGATGCCACATAGTTGATAACCATTCCCTATTGATAGAAATTTAGTTTGTTTCATTTTGTCTTTTGCTTGTTTTCCTTTCTTATAATAGATATATAGAAGCAATTCCAGGTGCATTAGTCTTATATTGAGACCCAATTTTGCAGCAGGTCAGTTTCCTAAAATAGGAATAGCTGAGGCAAATATTTTAGTAGTGATAGCTATGGCTAAAATGCCTTCCAAAAAGACCTGACCAGTTAGCATAATATCACTAAAAATTATGAACAACTGAGCATGATAGTCAAGGACTATTTCAACCTTTTCATTTGTACCTTATGGTTCCTAGAGAAGCTAAACCTGAACATGCCTTCAGAAACACATTGGCAACTGATTACCTCCTAGGAATTATGTCTTTTGCTCATTTTTCTTTTATATCCATTACAGGAGCCTTATATGCATATAGTTCCCATGATGCAAATATTTTCTCCAATTGTTTATTGAGAAAAATGTTAATTTTTGAGTTATTTTACTTAATATTTTACAAACTTTGATGTTTTAATTTTTCTCTGTTTGGTTTATAATCTGCCTGAATTGTATTTTTCAGAATCTAAGTTGAGTATAATTTCATCATTTTTTTTTCAAATTCTCCCAGTTGGTTTAAAATTGTACTTTTTTCACCAACTCATATATATCTTTAATCATAATATATATATGTGCACATATATAACATATTCTGAGTTTATTTACAAAATCTCTATTCTCTCTTATTTACCTGTCTTTTCTTATACAAATACCACTTTTTAAGTGCTTTCAGCTCTATTGTTTTGAATTTCAATAACATCTGTTATTTTTGTTCAAAAATAATTAATTTGCCTAGAACTTTAAAAAAACTTTAGATTCTAAAACTATAAATAATCCATGTGAAATTTTGAGATTTCACTAAGTATATAGATTAATTTAGGAAGAATTTGTTTCAATATCACATTTTTTCTATCTAGAAATATGACGTACATCTTCATTTATATCGATCCTTCATGTCCTTTAAAATTTTAATATAATTGTATAGGTCTTGCATGATTGTTAGGTTTATTACTAGCATTTCATCTTTGTTGATCTTCTAAATAAGATCTTTATTCAACACATTTCATCTGACTGGTTGCTACTGAAGTACAGGAAAGCTGCTAATTTCTCGTTATATGGCATTTAGCCAATTTTTTAAAAAAGAAAAAAAAGTTGGTGTTTTCAATAATTTTTCAGTTGATAGTCTTGTGTTTTTCTAGGTAACTATGCAGCTGTATATAGTACTAACTTTTCCCTATGCAACACATAAAACTATTATTTCTTTTAATTTCTGGGAAGGATACCCAGATGAATATGAATATTTGCCATAGCACAGGACATCCTGTCCTTGTTTCTGACTTGGTTGTGCAACAGCAAGCAGAAACACTGAAATGATACACGTCATTTGGAGGCAGATTTATTTTACATCAATGGGCACTGATTGGGATCATTGCCAAAATATCAGGCCCCAAGGCTCAGGAAGGGCGGTTCTTATGGATTGCAAAGGGGAAGTACAGAGATAGAGTACTTGGCTGTCTTTAATTGGTTCTTACAATATGCATTACAGTGACCAGCCATATCTAGGAGACAGAAGCAACTGGAACTGCAACAGGAACTATTTCAATAACATCTCTGTTATTTTTGTTAACTAAGAAACTGAAGTATGGGGGATATTTTCTGTTATAGTTGGAGAGCCTTCTGTTTCCCTGTGAATGCAGATGTTTGCTATGGGTTGCTAATAAATTCCTTCATCAAATCAAAGCAGTTTCATTCTATTGCTTGCTTACCACAAGCTTTCTTTTCATTTGTTTAAGGGAACAACACTGAATTATCAATGCCTCTTTCGGATTCTCAGGAGATCACGATAAGTTTTGGTTACAGGCTGCTTAAGACATTTATCCCTAAAGAACTACCCTTGAATTTCAGTATAAGTTTTTCTAGGTTGGGGGGTCTTAATGCATTGCAAGAGTTAGCTGAATAATATTTAGAATTTGTATATCTATGTTCACACTGAGATTGGTTTACAAGTTTTTAATGCTGTTTTCCACTGATTTGAAGAATTATGGAGTTTCCCTATTATAGTGGTTGATCGATTGTGCCAACTTGAGACATTTAGAAACTTAGCTAAACTGGCTTAGCAATTCTACACCCTAGGGCGTAGAAGACCCACAATAGTGTGGCTCATCTCCTGGATGGTATAAAGGGGAAGGAGGACAGGTGGATGAAGTTCTGTTCTTCAAGGAGCTCCAATCTTCACCTTCAGCTTGGACGTTGTCTCCTAGCTTCCAGAACAGATTTTTCAGCTTCTGACTAGGATCCTTCAGACCTCCAGCATAGATTCTCCAGCCTGCCCTCTCAGACCCACCGGCCTGCTGGTGCAGACTTTCACAAGACACTGCAGTGGACTCCAGACCTTGGATTGAATCCTTCGGCCTCTGGCATGTAGATACCCTCTGCACACCTCCTCATCCGACTCTGTGGAGCCAAGCTTGCAGTTTCTTACGCACTAGTATATCTTGTGTTATGTCTGTTTACTCTAGTAAAACCCTAATACACCTGTTTCCTTTCACGTACAATAACTCTAACAGGAGAATTATTTCTTGAATACAGGTTTGATAGAATTCATTTGTAATACTACATTGTAGATGTATAGTAGGAGTAGGCCTTTGAATACTATTTCCTTTGTGACTATTGATCTGCTCAGTTTTGAATATTTTATTTTATTTTATTTTAATTATTTATTTTTTTTTCTTGGTACCAGGATCAAACTCACAAACTTGTGCTTGCCAGTCAGGCACTTACACTGCTGAGCTAAACTCCCAGCCCTTAAGATTTGAATATTTTTTTTTAGGTCTGAATATTTTTAAAAATAAATTTTAGTAAGTAATACTTTTCCAGAAAGTCATGCACTCACCTAAATTTACAAATTTACTAACATGAATCTGTATGTGCCCCCTTACACAAATTTTAAACATCCATATTTATAGTTATAACTTTTCCATTTCAATGTTTCTATTTTTACTAAAAATTATCTACTTGATTATTTCAAAGACTTTTTTGTCTTATCAGTCGTCTGCTTTTTTTAGTTTTTAAAAAATCTCATTCTGTCCTACTTTGCTTAGTTTTGATACTTTATCTACATTTTTGAGTAAAATACTCAGTTTATTTTTTAAAATTCTGTTGCTTTTATCTTTTAAACTGAGAACTCATGATTCTTCTACCTCAGATCCTTCTACCAAGTGCTGGGATTATAGGAATATGACACCATGCCCTAATAGATACATTCAAAAGTAAATATTATTTTCCCTCAAGTATATCTTGATATAAATGTTCCATCTTTTTACTCCCATGCCCCTACATTCCCCCTTTATTTTACTTTTTAAATTATTTAGGCCAGGGATTTAGCTCAGTGGCATAAGCACCTGCCTGGCAAGTGCAAGGTCATGAGTGCAATCCTTTGGACCAAAAAAAAATTCTTTAGCCAGGTGCACTTTCTTTAGCAGGTGTGTGGTGGTGCACACCTGTAATTCCAGCACTCAGAAGGCTGAGGTAGGAGGATCTTTGCGAGTTCAAGACCAGCCTGGGCTACAAAGTGAGCTGAAGTTCAGCCTGAATTGCATGGTTAGCCCCTGTCTCAAAAAGACAAATAAATAAGCTATTTACATTTTGTTTTTCATATGAGAAAAACCATGTGATATTTAACCTATGTCTGCTTTATTTCACTTAGTGTTACGGATTTAATATCCATCCATTTTTCCTACAAATGACTAACTTGATCCTTCTTGATGGCTGAATAGTACTCTTATATATCACATTTTCTTTGTCCATTTACCTATTGATGAGCATATAGTAGTGCTCCTGTGATTTAGTTTATTTCTAAATAGTTTTCAATTTCCAACCGATCTTTTCTACTAGAAAGTTTTTAAATTATTTATTTGTACAATGTGATGTTTTGAACACACATTGTGGAATGGCTAAATTGAACTAACATTTATTGTCCCACATCATACCTCATTTTTTGTGGGGGGAACACTAAAGTCTATCTTAGCCATTTGCAAGAATACAATACACAGTTATTAGCTACTCCTGTTGGAGACCAGGAATTCTAAATCGAGTCTAGGGGGTATCCATGCTTGTTCTTGTGCAGCTCTTGGGGCAGAGTGGAACATGGAGACTCCCTGCCCTTTTCTGGTCACAGCTGGAAGCCCTAGGGCTAATGACTGCTGTGGCACTTGAAGGGCAAGATGAGAAAGGATAGGCATCTGGGAACACTAGTTTCCTCATTGCCTCCCTCTTGTCCTTGTCCTTGTAAGAGTGCTTTGTTGTTCTTACCAGCCCACTGTGGTCACCATTACAGTTCCTGGAAATCCCCCCTGCCCTTCATTCATTGTCCTTGACTCAGATGCAGTGAATAAATACCAAGGTTCTGAGCTGCTCTTGGCCTTTCATTCCTAAGAACAACTGGTCATCCCAGACCCCTGCCTGCACCCCTATTTCATCACTTTTTCTCTTTCTTCCTCCTGTGGTAACCAAAGTAGAGACTGGAACCCACTGTAAGGGTCCCCAATAGTCACCATGTTGCACAATAGATCTTTTGAATTTATTCCTCTTCTTTAACTGAAATTTTGTATCCTTTCAATTATTTCTCAACTCCATCCTCCACTGGAGTCCCTGGTAACCACCATTCAAGTCTCTGCTTCCATACGGAGCAAAAGGATGGTTTTAATCTATTCAGGATAGACTGAAATTTCAAGGGGTTAGATTCGTTTTTCCTGTCTTTCTGCTGTTCATGTCTAGTTTTATTGCACCACAGGAGACCTCTGTGGGCTGCACAGATCTGACACTACCCATGGCACATCGAGGAAGTTCTCTGGTGGTAAAGCTGCTGCCAGTGCGAGCAGCTAAGCTCATCAGATAAGCTCACACCTAACAGTTTAAAATCTTTTAAGTAAAATTGTTCTGAATGTATATTTAAGTGGTTTCAGAGTATTGGCTACTTTGACTCACGGATTTCCATCTTCTATGCGTCAAGGAAAATTAGAGTTTCATAGACCAATCCCCAAACTTGAAATGGTTTTCTTTTGAGACGTTTCCAAATGTGCTTGACACCATTCTATGGAGCTGCACTGAGCTGCTCATTAGTGATGCGTGAGAGTGGCTCATCCAGCCTGGTCTCCAGAAGCGCTCCTTCTCCTTGATGCCAGCAAGGACACAGTATGAAGGTCTACTTGTTTTTTTAACATTCACACCGGCGACCAGAGAGGTTCTGACTCAGTGTTCTGTGACAGAGCCCTACATTTTTTAAAAAAAGAATTTAACAAAGGATTCTGACCCATGGAAAATTTGAGAATTATTGTTTTAATAAATTTTGTTAAGAAGTGTTAACAGAAGTACAGATTTCCATTCTTTAACATTCACAACATTCTGAATCTTTCTCCAGATTCCAACTGCTTGCCATTAAAGCATGTCCTATGTTCTCACTATAATAACAGCACAACACAAAACAAGCCTCTACACTTTCATGTTCCATTCATCTTTGAATTTCTCTAGTGATGGTAATACAATTTTTTTCTCTCCATTTCTTACTGAAGACTCAGCAGTCTAACTAACTTCACATGCCACCCTACTTGATGTCTAAATAGTCACATACCCATTCAACAAATGTGTGCAGTGCCAGTTATATTCCATGCACTTGTTCTTCGCACTAGGGATGACCAGTAAAAGAAGTGGGCAAAAATCTATGTCCTGAGGGAGCTTACATTCCAATGGAGTGAGAAAGAGAAATAAGGATAGGTAAATTACACAGTACAATATGAAGTCTTATGGACAAAATAGAGCTTGAGACGGGGAGGGGTTCAAGAGGATGGGGCAGGGTGTGGAGGAAGCTGAAATGTTAAATAGAGTGGTCTAGGAGGGTTCTTAGACATTTGGACAAATTCTTAAAGGTCAATAGATATCTTATTGTTCGAAATAGATTGTAAGCACATTGAAAACAGTGACTGTTCTTCTTTGAAATGTCAGAACCTACAACAAGGTGTAGAGCACAACTATAAATGTAGCTATGACAATTATTATACATATTAGGATGGAAGATAATGACATCAGCCATAATTATTACTTATCAGTTTTTTCCAGATGCTTCGTAGAATGCAACTTGGCAGGTTTTGCAGACTTCCAGGATAAGATCACACATGCGCACCATTACAGACTCTAGAGAACTATGGCAATGAGGTATTTCACCATGTAGGGCTCCATGCAGCATGCCGGTGTGTAGTTCCCCCTTTCACAGGGTAGGCTGGTGTCACTGCACTTGTCCAGTTTAGTCACAAAAGTCCCTATACATTTTTTCTTGGCTTTTCACTACCAGTGTGAAAGAATTATGCTTCTTTTACAGTGGTGAAAGAAGAATCTATCTTCTTTCATCACAATGAATGTTTACAAGTGGCTTCTAACTCCAGAAACAAGCTCGCTATCAACAAGGTCATATTCAACTGGCGATAAAAGCAGTCAATGTTCAAGTGTTCCAGAAAAAAAGATTTGCATGTCTCTAGCATCCCAAGACTGTAGAAAATCCTCTTCCTCTCAAAAAGTTGACCAAAAATATTTGTATTTAGAATTAAGCACACAAGTGACAAATATGTACATTAAGAATGTGATCATTTTTACTGTGACAAAGGAGAGTGGGGTACAGACTAAGTTCCATGAACATCATGATGAGGAGAACTGGTTCTCAGTCACTGCTTGAGATAGCAATTAATTAAACAATCAAGTTTGGTTAATATTGTTCCTGACACCACTGACAACCCAATATCACCATCACAGATTTTATTAAACACAGTCCAGTTGTAAGTAGCAATTTGTCATTATACTACAGTCAAGTTGCACATTAAAACACTCGTTTTACTCAAAAAAATGTCAGGCTGTTTATACAAGTTCTGTCAAGCTATCCTTAAAAGCCAGCTATTATGAGCTCTTTATTACTCTATTATTATTCAGAGTATCATGATGTTAAATGTTTCATTCTTAAAATACAAGTGTTGCTTTTTGCATTCTTTCTTTAATGTCAATTATGTCATGAAATCTACCCTTTGGAACTGTACAGTTCATTTGGTTTTAATATGTTTACACAGTTGTACTATTATCAACTCTAATTTTAGAGTATTTTTATCATTCAAAAACTAACCATATATCCATTATTCATTCTTCCTGCCCAGCTTACTAGAAACCACTAATTACTTTCTGTCTCTATGGATTATTCTGTTTTAGACCTCAATCAGTACTTCATTCCTATTTATGGCCAAATAATACTTCATTGCACAGGGATACCACATTTTGATTGTTCATTAATCAGTTGATGGATATTTGGTGTTTCTACTTTGTAGCTATTAAGAATAATGCTTCTATGAACATTGTGTATAGTTTTTGGGTGGACATGTTTTCAACTGGAGTATGTACCTAGGAATGCATTAAAGAGTCCTTTAAGGATTTAGTTAGTATAGAATGAGAATTCAAACATTTTATTCACAGGTTTGTTAAGCCCCTGAGACTAAAGATATATAACATGAGAAAAATGTGCTCCCAAATGACAATAGTCAGAAAATAGGTAATACTCTAGAGAGAGACATTTATTGACCTTGCTTCAGTTTAAGTAAGCTATAATACTGTTCAATTACTTGGAGAGATATTTAAAAACAGTAAGAAAAATATATTTAAAAACAGTAAAAACAGTAAGAAAACAGCATAAATCTGTTTTGCTCTTACACAGCATAAGTTTTTGGAGTAAAAAAATTAGTGTTTAATAAGGGTTCATTTGAAGTATTTATTTATGATTTCAATAATATATTGCATTGCGTATATATACCCAAGAATTATTGAAATTCTAAACTATATTTTAAGAATTTAAACTCAGTTAAAATGAGACTACTGAGCCTAGAGTAGCTTAGTAACAGAAATACAGAGATATACTTCATAAAACTGGAAAACTTTTTCATCTAAGAAAGCAGAATCTTAAGACCTGGCAAACAACTCACTGCTCTCCTTTGAGCATAAAAGAAATAATGTCTTTTGAGAAAATTATGGCTAAAATCATTTTTGTATTCTTAATGCAAAGACAGAACAATGAGAGTAAAATAATAGGGTGGCCTTTAGTTTGAAAAAATTGTCAAATTCTTTGAGTTTTTACCTTTAAACTCAGATTTACAGTAAATTACAAATGTGGGACAAGAAATAACATTTCCTTTAAGGTGACCATTTCTATAACTTTGCTGAATTTTTTTCAGTATTGATTTGGGAAAAATTTCTCCAAATTTCAGAGTAAAAGCAGTAAATGAAATTACAAAGTTCACACATAGAGTACTAGAAAAATTAATAGCCATTATATATGTAATAGCTGTCATTTTTAAAGCCTCATTTTGTCTGAAGAACTACAATCATGTTTCCCCACCCCTCATGTAATTTTCCTAGTTATACTTGCGCAGTACTCTATAAAAAACAGAATCTTTGGAAAAAAAGAAAAAACAACAAAACTCATGGATTTTACTTTTTATTGCCAATATATAAAGTACTGAAAAATATCAATTATTACTCTGTAAGTTCTTTGTCTGCTTCTTCTTGCCAGATACCTTAAACAGGAAAGAAAGGGCAAGGCAACAAAATTAATTCTTCTTGCTGCACTGAAGGCAGACATTTCAATGTTTTATTCGCAAAGAGTCAGCAGCAAAAGTTACAACTATCAAAAGAAGGGAAAAGATCACTTAAGCACCACCTTAGTTCCTGAATTTTTCCATAGAGAACAAGTGAATGTGAACCTAATATAGGGAAAAAGTTACTTCTTCCTTTTCATAAACTTTTTTGCTTCTTTCAAAAGCTCTTCCATGTCTTCCTGTTCTTGGTCTTCCTTTCCTGGTTCCCAGTCAGAATCTTCATCTGTTGGCTCATACTCTTCTTCCTCATCATCTAGGAAGCTGTCATTTGGGTCATACTCACTGGCCTGTCCAGTACCATCATCTTCATCTGCAGCACTTCCCACTAAGAAACAGAATATTGGTACACATCAATGGCAATTCAACCTGAGATCAGAGGTGTTGATTGTAAAATGTCGTTTTACAACAAGAAGAATTAATTTTATTAACTGTTATGGTTTGTGTTGGCTGTCTCCCCAAAGCTTTATGCAGTCATGGAGGCTGCTAAGTTTATCATTTGTGATTTTAGTGCTGGGATTGGTGGTGTGAGTGCTGCACCAGCCCAGGGGTAGGTAGCCGGCATATAATATACTAAGTAGCCTAACACTACAAATTTTTTAAAAGGGCACTAAGATGATCGTTTGTTATTTACAAGATTAACTTTTCTTATCATGAAGTTCTGGGAGTAAAATGGCCTATAGGAGTCAAAATAATGGTTCCTTAGTAACATCATAATCATAATCATGCTACTCTGCATTTCTATGTGGCAGAAAATACTCTGCTGCAGTTACTTACTGCCCCTTCCTGTGATAGTACCACACACACACACACAGACAACACACACACACACACACACACACACACACACACACATTCACTCACCTGGCCAAGGGAACATGAACAGAAGTATGTGCACCACTTCTAAGCAGAAGCTTTGAGTCTTTCTGTGGTTCTGCTTGGCCATTTCCCCTCTGCCACAAGCACAGAATGTTCCACAGGGGCTGATCTTTCAGCCTGATTCTAGGGTGAGCACACACATGGGGCAGAGCCACAGGCAACTCACAGCTGTACCATGAAGGGAAGATGCACTTACTTGTTGTTGCAAGGTTGTAAGGAAATTTAGGGCTTGTTTTCATAGCAAATCTAACAAAATCTGGCTCAACATGTCAGGATTGTAATCACACAAGAAGATACAAGATTAAGTACTTAGGAAAGTTAATATTATGGCTCTAAGATTTCTTATCGTGCATGTTTCAGTAAGACTTAAGGTAACAGCCATTACACACACACATTTACGTATAATAAATATAAATAATATTAGAAAATGCTTCCATGTCCAAATTCATTCATGCCTCACCCTACTCTGTTTTATGTTCTTTCCACAGTGAGCAGCAGACCTGGTTCAAAGTAAGGTGCTGAGAAACTAGAATGATATGGAACATTTTAGAAACAAGTAGGAAGATTTTACCTGGAAATCTTAGTGGCACAGGACAATCCCTGTGAACAGCAGATATATAGATTGAAAATGTTAAAGTCTAATGGTAATTCAAGAAAGTTCTACCATAAAGAACGTCATTGCTCATTCCAAAGAGGATTTGAGATAGCTTATCTTAATAATTAAATAAGAAGGGGTAGGGATATAGCTCAGTGACACAGCACCTGCCTAGCAAGAGTGAGGTCCTGAGTTCAATTCCAGGCACCAAAAAAAAAAAAAAAAAATTAAATAACAAAATGCAAATAATGTAGAAATTAAGAACACAAAGGGCAAAATATATAAATTTCTACCTCAATTTTAACATAACTATAAATTGAGCATCAAATTCTTTCCCAAGTTTCTTGGTAACTAAGCCGAAAAGTATACATAGTAACACACATTATTCTTATTAGCATAATATAAAAAGTGTATCAGTTACATTATGTGTTCACCTAGCTTTACCTCCCAGCAAACATCTCAAGGAAATGTTTTACGTCTAGCCAATTTCAATTTCTCACTTAAAAAATGAGCAAGATGCATTTAAGAAATAAGAGTCCAGGGTAGTTGGAAGTTGGCAGTGAGCAAAAAAGAAAAAGATATTAGCCTCTGTTCTTGTCTGTTTTGCTCTTGAAAGTACCTCATATAAATGCTTTGTTGTAGATACACTTGCACAAGACCATCAAATATGTGCTAATGATATTTCAGTAAATTGTTCCCTTTTAGGTTCAGATAGTGTCTTAAAGAATTTACATGAAAAATAGATGTAAAGCTGAAACAACTTTAAGTTCTCCTCCCTCTGCATTGGTTGCTCTTTCTTGGTCTCCTTTGCTGGACTTTCCTTAATTTAACAGTCTCTAAATTTTGGAATGCCCAGGTTTCAGGCTGGGACCTCTTCTTCTTAATTCAGTCCTTACCTGATTCCATCGAGTCTAATACACTAAGTCTCAAATTTACATCATAAGCCTTGACCCACTTCCCTGAATTTCAGACTCATTTATCTGATTGCCAATGCATTATCTCCACCTGGTGATTAACCACCATCTGGAACCTAAACTCAGAACAAAACTCTTGAGTTGCTTCACTCAAATCTGACCATTCTTCTATCAGTCTTCAATAGGACTCCTCTAACTTTCCAGCCTTCTGGCTGGAGTCATCTTGAGTGCCCCTTACTGAAAATCCAAATGCAATATGTCAAGAGACCCTACTGGTTCTATCTTTGAAGTATACTCACTACATCTCACTACATCCACTGTAACACTCTGGTTCAAACACTATCTTCTCCTTCCTGATGCTCCTAATCGGTTTTCTTGCTTTCATTCTAGTTTTTTCTCTACAAAGAAGCCAGAAAACTGCAATAGCTTTCTATCTCCCTCTAAATAAACTGAAGTCCTTAATTCACGGTTTTGGCTTCCAAGCCCCTACACAGCTGGCTCACTGCTAGCTTTCCTGACCTTATTTCATGCCACTCTCTACTTACTCTCCCTTCCAATTCTGTCTGCTCTTTGCTGCTCTTAGAAGAGAAGCTGCTACTCCCACTCCTGGCATTCTCTCCCTCAGATAATTACCTGGCTTGCACGCCTTCATTTTCCCCCCTAATGTCAAACTACCAGACAGTGAAGCTTTTACCATTATATGGGAGATGGTGTTTCTTCCACACTCTTGCTATTCTGTTCTCATAAAGATTTATTTTTTTTCTTAGCAGTTATCACCAAATGACATCATGTAGTTGGTTATAGGCATACTGTCCACACATGTAACAATTCCACAAGGGCAGGGCTTTGCATCTATTGCGCCCACAGCTCCTACACCAGTGCTTAACATGTGGAAGGCAATTAATACACATTTGTTGAATACACAAATAGATGAATAAATCAAACATTTCCAAATTGAGCATATTTTGTTTTACAGAACCTTTATTTAGTCTACACGTTTGATCACTGGCCTGCCTATGAATATAATGAATTACCTAAGATAAGAAACTTCTATTTAAATCTTGCTACATGGAGGGACTTCAAGCCCTCTTTAGCAATTTATTGAGCAGATTCTCTGGTTGAGGTAGAAAGGCCTTTAATCAGAAGAATCTCACTTGTTTCCTCAAAAAATGTTTATTATTTACATTTTATATTTATGCTTATTCATTTACGCTCCTTTAATAGGAAGTCTAGCATCTAACAAAAGTTTCAATAACAGAACTCAGGATAGCTAGTCATCAAATTTCACTCATTTTACTTCCCAAAAATGAGTTTCAAATGAATAAATAAAATAATGAACTAAGGCTCCCTAGAATTCAGCTCTATATTCTTTATTAGTGATATCCTAGCAATAAGATACTTCTTAACATAGTTTTAAATGTTAACATGTTATTAATTTGTGGAAGCTAATTAATACTCTCTTTTAGTGAATTTGATGAACAATTTCGAATATTTGCGATTGTTACCTACAGGAGCATGTTCTATTGTTTTTAAATTGTTAGTTCTGTGAAGATGATTTTAGAGAAATGTCACAGTTTCTGCTCTTCAGTGTAAGAGACCTTATGGGTAACAAAGCTTAGTAAATACGCTGATCCAGTGAAATTGTCACATGATTTCAAAGATTAAGGGAAATTTTTCAAGAAGCAGGGCTCTGAAATAAGTGTGACTTAAAATAATCTAAAAATAAAATGTCTATCTTTACCATAAAAATTAATGTTTTATGCAAAAGGAATGTGGAAGAGGCTGAAAGCAACAAGGGAAAAAACCACTTCTGTCCATGTGTTCCTTCACTGGGCAAGCTGGAACATACAGCAGGGTATCTAGGCATCTGGATTTAACGTGCTGAAATGAGCAGTTTGTATAAAACCTGCTGTATAAAAATTCAAAACAATGAAAGCTCTAAGTGTTAAAAAAATTCAATCTGATGAAAGATAAAATGGATAAAACTCTTAAAGACAAAGGTGAAGACAAAGACTTTCTGATAGCCCCAATGGCACAAGAATAAACATATGGAATCAGATCAAATTGAAAAGTTTCTGCACAATAAAGGAAACAGTCATGAGTGAAGAGACAACTTATAGAATGGGGAAAAGCTCTAGCCAGCTATTCCCCAGCAGAGAACTAATATCTGGAATATATAAAGAACTTCAAAAAGTTAAGACTACCCAAAAGAAAGACTCAGCCAGAAAATGGACACTTTTTTGATTGGACTGAAATGGACTAAAATGGACTGAAATGGACACTTCTCAAAAGAAGTATAAATGGCCAGTAATATGTGAAAAAATGTTCAGCATCTCTAACCATTAGAGAAATGCAAATTAAAACCACACTGAGATTCCATCTGCACCAGAAAAGAAAAATGGCCATCATCAAGAAATCAATAACAAATGCTGAGGAGGCTGAAGGAAAAGGGAACCCTTTGACATTGTTGGTGGGAATGTAAACTATTACAACCACTAATGGAAATCGGTATGGAGATTCCTCAAACGTGCTATAATTAGAAAATCCATTCAACCCAGGTATTCTCCTTCTAGGCATCTTCCTTAAAGAGTTAAAGACATCATATTACAGTGATATATGCATGCCCATGTTTATAGCAAAACAATAGTTAAATCTTAGAAGTGGTCTATGTGTCCAATAACAGATGAAGGGATAAAGATAATGCATCATTTATACATAATGGAATACTACTGTGCCCTAAAAAGGATATGTTTGAGTCATTTGTAGGAAAATGGATGCATCTTGAGACCATAACATTAAATGAAATAAATCAGATACACAAGTTTAAATATCATGCAGTAGTACGATTTGAATCTTAAAGAGCAAAATAAAAGATAACAGGAAATAGGGAGATAGATCTTTTGCAAATGGGAAAATGACCATGAGATGGAGGGAGGGGAGATAAGGAAGAGGAGAAGGGATTAAAATGTGTTATGTACATGTACCAACTCCCCACAAGTAACGTGATCATTATGTAATAAGCATGTACTAATAAAACATAAGTTAAAAAATTTCTAAGAAAGCTTCCCATATAAGGAAATTTTTGGTTAGAGAAATGCACAACCCAGCCCTTAGGTGGTATACCATAAAAGAACCCCAAACCACAACCCAGTACTATACAGAGAACAGCACTGTTAGTAAAAAGTTAATAGAAATATGCAAATAATAGAAGACCTAACAGTAACTGTTTAATATGTTAATAAAAATACATGTTTTTGTAGTCATATTTTTGTAGTTGTAACTTCCAACAAATGTGCAAAGAAACAGAATAATGTAAATTTAAAAATTAAAAGCCATTGCCTTTTTGTATTATATCTAGTTTGTTTGAAACATAATGATTTACATGTATCTGAAGAATCAGAAGTAAGCTTGTTTCTTCCAAAGCAAAGTTCCTTGCTGCTAGTAATTGTTACTCATTTAGTTGTTCATCCCTCTTACCCAACAAAAAGTCTCATGAAAATAACATCATTTGAAAGAGGACTAGACAGGCGATAGAAATCAGATGGATACACAGGATAATTTTGTAAATTCTGACTTTTCTATTTATGCAGAGTGGTTTAATAATGACAGTTCTGTTTTTTTATCCAACATTTCCTTTACAACTTAAAAGTCTTACTGCAAATTCTTATCTCAAGAACTAAGTTTCCAGAGAATGCCATTGCAGAGCTATCGCAAAGAAATGCTGGCTCTGTATGGAGAAAAGATCTTTTCAAACTGATTTTATGAAATAATTTTTTCATACTAAAATCTAAGATGGAAAATGCTCCTTGGCAGATTAAAAGTTTAATTCTTTCCTTTATTTTCCTTTCCTTTACCACAAATCTTAGGGCTTTCATTAAGTAAAGAAATACTTTGGCCCATACGATTTACTACATACTATAAGAATATTTTTGATAATGTTTCATTTTATACCTAAAGAGTATTTTTAAATGCACCAAGCCACTAAACATATTTTGAGAAAACACTTTGTATATCTCTGATCTACTTTATTATACATAAAGTTTATTTGTTCTTTAAACATCGTTGCATCAAGCTTTTGGATATTACTTACTCATTCAGTTTTTCCCCAAATAAGTAGTAATTTACAGAATTTTATTCAAGTTTCTCTGACTGTCCACATTAGCTTTGTTTCTGGATCTCATGGTTTCAACTTTTTGAGGGGGAGGAGAGGTACATATAAACATGTGTATACAGCATTGCAGAACTATCAAAACACTAGTTATCAAAGAAGATTCTAAATTTTCACTAATGAATGGCACCAACTGCCTGGAAGAATGTATATCACATAATAACAGAGGCCAGAAAGAACGACTCCAATAATTATGCTAAAACACTGATGACAATTTATTTTAGATGCTGTCAACAGGTAATGTAGCTAAGAAAGTATAAAACAAAATTTTCCTGGCACTGTTTACTCCTGCATTCAATACCCTGTGCCAAAACTGCAGCCATCTGAAAACGTGCGGAAACTTAGTAAAATCTTAAACTAATCAGATATGCAAGAAACTTAGCAGATGGCAGAAGTCAAACCTAAAAAACAATGCACTATGTAAACTGTTACAGGGATAGAAAAAAATTATAGATTAAAGTTGTTTCCACAGTGTTACAAAGTAGAAATTAAATAGTAAGTTTAATGTGTTTATTTTTTTAAAATTTTATTTAAAGAGAAGAAAATAGGCAGTAGGATATGGAGCCTCTCTGAGAGAGACAGCTCAAATGCCAGAATAGAACACCCTGGAGAGATTCTCTCAATCCAGAAAGAAACTGAAGGGAAAGATACTGCTCGAATACGAGGTCCCAGGGCTACCATTAGAGAAGCTGAGATCGGCAAGTACTGCACTGTCACCGAGCCGCCTGAAATCGTGCCTCAGATCCACTTGAGCGACCCAACCCGTGCCAAAGCGCCTGGCTTGAGCAGCTGGAGTGTGGAGCTGAACAGCCATGCGCGCGGCTCGCCCAGACCCGGCACTGCACGTGACCCACCCAGAGGCACCGTGAATTCGCGCTGCAGTGGCACTGAGGTCAGAGGTCGGGGAACCCAACAGTTCTCGGGGACCAGCATCAACACCCAGTGAGTGATGGGAATGGGACCCTCCCGCGGGAAAGAGGCAACCAACTAGATGACATATTGGAGTTGGGCAGGAAAGCCCTGGCTCTGTAAGGAAGCGGCTTCAGTTGGTTGCTCCCCTCGCAGAGCGGATTCGTGGAATCTGCTTGGACTGGGCTGGGACCCAGTGGGTCATCACAAATCAATTGGTTCCGTGAGGGCGGTGCACACTGATGCAGTGAAGGCCTGCAAAGGTCGATTGGCCCAGAGGGGAGGAGGCAGCGCATACTACGCTTGCTTGCACTTCACTCTCTGATAGTGGGTGGCAGAGGGCAGAAGCCCCTAGCCTACATGCTCCAGAAGAACCCTAACCAACAAGAAACAGGGATGCGAATTACACTATACACTTGTATGGAAGGAACCAAAAACATGACGAGAGGGAGAAATAACAAAAAAGCCCCCAGCCCTCAACCCTGAGAATATTGATCCAGGAGAGGTAAATATAAAAGAGATTGAGGGCAGCAAACATGAAACACAGCATCAGTGGACATAAAGAGATATCTTTGGGACCTAGTAAATGAGATCAAAACTGAAATACTAATTCAAGTTAAACAAGAGATAAGTAGAGTAATAAAAGAAAGGCTGGGCATCTCTCAAGAAGTCACAGACATAAGAATAGAGGAACACAAAAGAAGAGAAACATTCCATGAAGAATATAAAGCAAACCTAGAATTCATGAAGCAGATTCAAAGAGATTACCAGCAAACTAAAGACTCCATAGAAAGTTGGCAAAACTCCTTGAAAGAAACCAAAGATAGACTATCAAAAATTGAACACAGGCTTGCAATGTGTGATCATGAAAGGGAAGATCTCTTAAAAATAACAAGGGAGCAGGCAGTAAGATACAAAGGCTAGAGGACGACAAGAGGATCTATAACTTAAGAATATAGCATGTGAATGAAGAAGTAGGAGTCAAAACAGAAGAACTGCAAAGGCTATTCACAGAAATTATTAAGGAAAATTTCCCAAGCATAGACAAAGGAAATGATATGCAGATGTATGAAGCATACAGAACTCCAGCCACTTACAACCAAAACAGAGCTACACCCAGACACATAATAATCAAGATCCCAGAAATTCAATATAAGAACAGAATATTAAAAGCCATCAGAGAAAAGAAACAGATAACCTGTAAAAGAAAACCCATCAAAATCACGGCAGACTTCTCAACACAGACCATCAAATCAAGAAGAGCTTGGAGTGAAATAATTCAAGCCCTGAGGGAGAACAACCTACAGCCCAGATTGATGTATCCTGCAAAACTCTCTCTAGAAATTAATGGGGAAAAAATATGCTTCCATGACAAACAGGAGCTGGGAGAATTTGTGACCACCAATCCAACCCTACAAAAAACACTAAAGGACATTTTAGAAAGAGAGAAAAAGAATACGAGCATTTCAGGAAGAGTGGCAGAGAGGCCTCAGTGAGTGAGGCAGACAGTGGAGTGGAAGAGAAAAATAGACTATCAATGGTAGAAAAATAGAATAGCAGAAATGAGGCAGAGAAGATTGGCTATAATCTCTAGTATAGAGGGCCTCAAAATACTAACAGAGAGAAACACAGGCAGAGTAGATCAAGAGATAGGGTCCATTGAGATGCTCTATATAGGGAGGCAATGGGACCCAAAACAAGCAGTGTACCCCATGGGAGTGAAAAAGGAGGAACTGTCTAATAAAGGAAGGCAGAGGATATTGTTAATGGGGTAACAAGATTTAAAATCTACATTATTCTCATCACTCTGGTTGGATGGATTATATGCTACTCCAGTTTGTCTACTTACACTAGACTCGAGGACAAGGTCAGCTATCCCAAAAATAAGAGGACATATTACGGTAATCATCCCCAATTTCCTATAAACTTAATCTGAAGCCCTTTATAACTTATATTGTCTTATTATGACTGATCATATTTGAATGTGGGTTGTTAGATTGCTACTTTATATTGACTGATTTTATTTAAATCTGTTATGATTGATAGCATGAAGTCTAAGAGTATAAGCAACTACACTGAAGGTGACAAGATTCACTAAGATACCCACTCTGGTTTGATTATTGCCTGCTTTTGAAGTCTTATAATATCTACATAGCTTTGTTTTTATTAATGTT
>PVJX010003012.1:92500-116095 GCA_004027295.1 Dolichotis patagonum | reverse complement strand
TCTTTTGCATTTACTTAAATATGTTCTGTGGGCTATTATATGGTCTATTTTAGAGAATGTCCCATGTACTGCTGAGAAGAAGGTGTATTCTGATGTTGTTGGATGGAACACTCTGTATACATCTATGAAGTCCATTTGTTCACAGGTGTGATTCAGTTCTGTTATGTCTTTGCTGATTTTCTGTCTAGTTGATCTGTCCTTTTGGGTCAATGGTGTGTTAAAGTCTCCCGTTATAATTGTATTATTGCTTATTTGATTTTTCATTTCTGTTAGTATTTGCTTTCTATAGCTGGGTGCTCTGGAATTTGGTGCATATATATTTAAGATTGTTATCTCTTCCTCTTGAAGTTTTCCCGTAAGTAGTATGTTGTGAACTTCTTTATCTCTTTGGATCATTCCTGGTTTGAAATTTACATTGTCTGCATACAGGATTGCCACTTGTGCTTTTTTTTTTGTTTCCTGTTGCATGAAGTATTGTTTTCCAGCCCTTGACTTTCAGTCTATGTGTGTCCTTTTGTGTTAGATGTTTTTCTTTTAGACAGCATATGGTTGGATGTTGTTTCTTGATCCATTCTGAAAGTCTGTTTCTTTTGATTGGCAAGTTGATGCCATTTACATTAATCATTGTAACTGTTATATATTGGTTGATTGTTGACATGTTGTCTTTCTGCTGTTGTGTCTTTAGCTTTCCATTCTGTTTAATTGTCTGCCTTGCTTGGTGGTTTCCCTCATGTGTATCTAGAATGTCTTTCAGTATTCTTTGTAGGTTTGGTTTGGTGTTCATTAAGTTCTTCAGCTGTTCTTTGTCATGGAAGTATCTTATTTCTCCATCCATGTTGAAGGACATTTTCTCAGTGTATGTCAGTCTGGGTTGGAAGTGGTTTTCCTTTAGGATCTTAAAGACTTCACTCCATGCTCTTCTTGATTTCTTTGTTTGTGTTGAGAAGTCTGCCGTGATTCTGATAGGTTTTCCTTTCTAGGTGATCTCTCTTTTCTCTCTAACAGTTTTTAGTATTGTATTCTTATGTTGGATTTCTGGGATGGTGATTATTATGTGTCTGGGTGTAGTTTTATTTTGGTTACGGCTGTTTGGAGTTCTATATGCTTCACTTATCCAGATGTCTGTTTCTCTTCTCATGTTTGGGAAGTTTTCAGCTATTACTTCTGTAAATATCCTCTTGATATCATTTGGGCTGTCCCCTTTTTTTATTTGTCCCTATTAATCTTATGTTATTTTTCTTTGCATCCTCTTGCAGGTGTTGAATTGTTATTTCCTGATTCTTTGTTATTTTTAAAAGATCTTGTCTTTCCCGCTCACTGGCTGCAATCTTATCTTCAAGGTCTGAAATTCTGTCTTCACTTTCATTGAGGCAGTTTTTACAGCTTTCAATAGAATTTTTCATTTCCTATATATCTCTTTGAATCTGCTTTATGCATTCTGTTTGTTTCTTATATTGTTCTTTGGGGGATTCTATCTGTTTGCTTTGTTCCTCTAATTTTTAGCTGTGTTTTCACTAGATGCATTCATTATTTCTTTCACTGTTTTTATCAATTCTTCTTTTACCTGTGCAAGTATTTCTGGTTTGAATTTCTCCATAGCTTTCCCTATTTGCATATTTATTTCATTTGATATCATTTCAGACATTTCAGTTGTATGGCTTCTTTTTTCTTCAATGTACACAGCTTCTAAGCTTTCTTGGGGAGGGCTAGGCCTTTGAGCATCCCTTTTTATCATTCCTTTTGTCATTTTCTATATTTCCTTACTTTGAGCAGTGTTCCAAAGCTTTCTCTGCTTGTGTGGCAAATTACCTATTACACCCTCAGTTCCTGGAGGGGCAGTGGCTCCCCCACAGGCTCTTGGCTTCCTCACAGTGTCCTAACTCCCCTCTGTGTGCTCCTGGCTCCCTAAGTTGTAAGGCAAATGCTGGGTGTGGTCACCCTGGAGCCTGTGGTATCTCAGGCAGGGCAGGCCACCGTTCTTTGTCCCAGGCAGGTCTCCAGGAGGTTCCCTGCGAGTGAAGGGCCTACAGGTCCCAAAGAGTCAGGCCAGAATGTTGGTTTCTGAAAAGTTCCTGGTCCCAAGCAGACCTGGCCAAGATGCCAGTCTCCACAATATTCCCAATCCATAGAGCCTGGGCCACTCTGCCAGTCTGAGAATTTTGGGTCCCAAAGATACAGGCCGAGATGCTGCTTTCTGGGAGACATCCTGGGGGTAAAGGGCGAGGCTATGGGCCCAAACAGACCTGGCACAGATGCCGGTATCCAGGCAGTTCCCTGTGGATGGAGGGCAGGCCTACCAGTGCCAAACAGTCGTGCCATGTTGCAGTTCTGTGCAGAATTTCGATCCAAACCGCCCAGGCCACATTATGGATCCGAGAGTTTTGGGTCCCAAAGAGACAGCCCAAGATGCTGCTTTCTGAGAGACTTCCTGGGGGTGAAGGGCGGGGCTGCAGGCCCAAACAGACCCGGCCTAGATGCCGATCTCCAGGCAGTTCCTTGTGGATGAAGTGTTGCCCTACCAGTCCCAAACAGTCGTGCCGAGATGCAGGTCTGCGCAGACTTTAGATCAAAACAGCCCAGGCCACTCAACTGGTCTGAGACTTTCGGGTCCCAAAGAGACAGGCTGAGATGCTGCTTTCTGGGAGACTTCCTGTGGGTGAAGTGTGGGGCTATGGGCCCAAAAAGATTTGGCCCAGATGCCAATCTCCAGGCAGTTCCTTGCAGATGAAGGGTGGGCCTACCAGTCCCAAACAGTCACGCTGAGATGCAGGTCTGCGCAGACTTTCAATGCAAACAGCCCAGGCCACTCTATGGGTCCGAGACTTTCGGGTCCCAAAGAGACAGCCTGAGATGCTGCTTTCTGGGAGACTTCCTGGGAGTGAAGGACTGATTTTGTCAGTATTATAGTATCCTTTATTAATTAAAATGGAACCAAGTCTTCACAAAATGCCTTTAAGACATCACTAATTCTGATATATGGACATAAGTATGTGGTAAGAAAGAAACACATATTTCTTGTCCCAATGATAAATGAGGTCAGGACTTTAATTCACAGATGTAAATTAAACTCTTTAACTACAAAATGTATGCTCAATAGATAGTGCGCAAACCAATGTCACTCAAACCCAAACCATAAGAGAAGTAAAAATAATGAAAGACCTTTGTTTGAGAAACAGGAAATGTGACAGAAAGAGATGTATGTGGAAAGCAGTATCCTAGTCCTCCAACAGTATATTCAGGTACCTATGATAGCAATGTTACCTAGAAGAAGAAGTTATAACAAAAGCATACAGTAAACTTCCTGGTGTTAGGAAATAAACTCTTACTCACAAAACCAAAAAAAAAAAAAAAACCCAAGTAAACAAAAAACCCTCAACAATTTTACAACACCTGGTTGGAGTAAAATTGTGCAACACTTTATGGATGTTGTGAGTATACTGTGTGTGCCAGTGGTGGTAGGCCAAGTCACACAGTGCTTCTAGTTCTGTGGTCACTGAACCAGGATGAGATATGCAGCCTGCAGCACCACAAGTTGCTGGGTGCCTGCCATCTCCAGTGTCTGGTCCATGAACATGTGTCACCTATCAGGAATTTGAGGAACCAATGGTTGGGTTGCTCAAAAAATTGAGAGGTAGGCTTCAGACAAGACTTCTATTGGCTACAGGAAGCCACTAGAAAAATGAACACGCCCACTATGTTGGAAGAGGTCTGTGCATGCATTAATGTATTGAACTATGTCTGACCTGGTACTGAGTGTTTCTGGGGTGAGGAACACAAATTAAATGTCCTGGCAGGTAAGCAGATGACAAGTTTGTGAGGCTCTTTTATGAGAGAGTGGTTGATATTTTATGCTGTTTGGTAATAAAGACCTTCATTTGAAGTCGACTATGAAAAGAACATCAGCTAAGGCATTGTTTAACAAACAATGTTGGTGCACCAGAAATATTAGTAAGCCAGGAATGGTGGAATACATCACTAATCCCAGTGCTCTAGATTGGAAATTGCACAGTTTGAGTGTTGTAAATTCAAGACCATCCTGGGAAAACTTAGAATCATAGGGAAAATTTGTCCTCATGTATATATATGAAAAAAGAAAGAAAAATGCCTGGTGTGGTTGTCTTGGAGTTCTGTCCAAACAATTACCACCACTAGATAATAAAGAGAAAGAGAGAGATTGAGAAATGACACGCACATATAGACACAGAGAGACAAACACCAGCAGTGTGACGAGAACTGATGCTCTGAGCATAAGCCAAATCCTACTAAACACAACTCTTCAAATTTCTCCTACTCTTCACACCTATTTTAAAATTCAATCGTCCTGATCTGCACAGTGATAGTACAAATATGTACATATGTTGTACTCATGGGTTGTGAGGAGAATCATTAGAATCAGGACACATAATTTATAATATTATTTATGATGATCACCCAGAGTTTAACATAAGAAAGTGCAGGAAATATATCCACAGCATGAAAACCTGAAATACTCATCCAAGGGCCTGGATCTCACAGCAATATCTCACATGAGTCCAGAAGAAAACCTAGAGCTCACAACAATGCCTTGCGTGAGTCCAACTGGAGGTCTAGAGCCCTCAAGAAGCCCTCAAGAATCCCATGACAGCCTGTTTTATGGATCCATGCTGGAAAATCCCAAAGGTCAGTGGTGGAATCTACAAAGTCTAAGCCAGTTGATTGAAGGAGCTGTGCTTGTTGGTTGAGGGTTCTATGGTGGATCCAAGAAGCTGCACTCAAAATAAGAACCAGGGGTGCCTTGAAAATTACCACAACCACCCCCAGTGGCAAGGAGGTTCTGAGCTCTTCTGGGGAGAAGCACATTCAAGTACATGTCAGGAAGCCAGCATGATGATTTTGTCCTGGAGACTAAATGGCACATATCTCCCCCCCACCCCATAGACTGGAAGCAATACTCACAGTAAGGACCAGAGCTCCCCCAAGGCAAACCACAGCTACTCTTACCAACAATGTCCTGAGCTCCTCTGATGACAATGGTTGAACTCACACTGGGGAAGCTAGTCATGAGGAGCTCCTCCAGGAGAACCAACAGCTCAAACAGCAACATATTCTCATTCTCCATGTTTCTATTTATGGTGGCAATTTTCACACTGATTTAATTCAGCTGGTGTTAATTTGGCCATCAGTTTTTAATCCATGACAACATGAGAAAACTAATGGATGCACAATACTGTAGATGTAATCCAATACAAAAAAAGAAAAAAAAATCAAAATTGAATGTAATGATTCCAGTGGTAAAACTTAGAAGTGCTGTAAGAGCTGTTTTATTTTTATTTTAAAATCTATACAGATAATAGTCAACTATTTCAGATCATCTGCAAATGTACATTCAAATTCCAAAAATTCCACAGATAAGCATAAATGTTTTAACTATTTTAAAAGAAAAAATTCATAACCAAATAAGGAAATAACAGTAGTTAATATACGGTGTGTGATCATCTTCTGAATGGTTATTTAAAGTTCTGGGAATACAGTGAAACAACAACAACAACAAGAACAGCAACAACAACAACAACAACACAATGAAACTCCTACCAAAAAACCACTTATAAAAATAATAAAGCACTTCCTTTTCAATAACTAAGTTGAATTGTTGGAATAAACAAAATTATTTAAAATGTATTTTGAATCACATTTTTAATAAAAGGAATGGGGAAATATTTGAGCATTGATTCATAATTATCTATTTTGATATATATTTGTGTAGCTGTAATATTGCACAGCTACATGCACACATGTGTCATATAGGAGAAATCATGCAACATGACATGTGAGCTTCTATCTCTGCTGTATTCAAACTAACATTCAGGTCTTAATTTACTTATATCTGACTAAACATCTCTAAAGTTTACCTTTTATAACACAGTAATGAAGCACAAACATACATGGATGACTCTCCTTGAACAAAGTGCAGTTATCTCCACTATGGCTAACCCTGACACCATCTCCATGTACTGATATGTGCAGATTTGGTGATATGTGAAGATTTTCTTTTTCCTTCAATTGCCACCAAGAAATGTAAATAGGACCACCTGAAGTGCTGATGCCTAATCTTTAAAGCTAGATGGCAGTCCCTGTTTTCAGGCCTGTGACTCTCCAAACATGGTTGATCTAGGCAGGATGAAGAACCAAATCCCGAGGGCTGTCAATGGGATTTTGCACCTCAAGATAAGAGGCTATGAATTTCCAGGGCAGAGAAGTTTTCACATCAGAGCTGAATCCACAGCACCCAAAACATTAAATGCTATATCAATTTTGTTATGTGTGTTGGTCTTTCTGCATGTCCTTTTCTCCACATTGCAGAAGTCCTTTCAGATCTCAAACCTACCCCAGCTAACAGTACATGTATTCCTGGCCATAAACACAGTGATTCCGCCTCAACCATTCTATTCTTTGCAAATTACTAAAATCCATTTTGAATCTTTGGTTGAGGTCTTTGTGCTGATTAAATTTCTGCCTGACTGAATTTAGGACCCCTTGATTCCGCAAAACTATAAATAAGTGTTAGTGTTTTTCACTCATCATAGGTTGCCTTAGAAATAGTAGATTTTGGAGTTCCAATAATTTTTCAAAAGGAAAGCAAATGTAAGCTTCCAAGACCAAAATGAGGGCTGGGAAATAGTCTCAATACAGTACTGTGCTGCATATAAACACTAAATTTTCCTGATCTAACCATCTGCTAATGAATATAAACTGTTTCTGAGAACTACTATAAATTATGCTGCTATAGGCATGGGTACACATGTCTTAAAAGGAATATAGTGGTTTCACTCTTTGAGGAAGCAAGACAGATTGGAGAAATCTGTGTGAAAAGAAAATTATATTTTTGTTTTTGTAAGAAATGCCACATGAGTTTACGCTGCCACCAATATGAAAGTTTCCTTTTACCCATGTCCTTGCCAGCATTTGTTGCTGTTACTCTAGCAATTAATTCCTATCTACCACCTGAAGTGCAATGCACAGTGAGGATAAAGACATTAACACATATTTATCATTATAGGCAGTCAAGAGTCCTGCATCTGGCCAAGATGAAGATTTGTGAAACAAAAGACTTTACCTAGGCTCACACCAGTATTTTTTTAATTCCTAAAGAAAGAAATGGCTAGAGAAGGAGTGACTATAAGAAAGATGGAATTACATGACTATGGTGTGTTGCACTAGCTAGGAAATCAGAAAGCACTTCTGCAATATTTAGAGACAAGGATATACAGAAGGGTCAATCAAGGTAGCATTTAATATTTAGGCAGTGGTGCTTCTCTTCTAATGTGCAAATATTTTCTGCCCTGGGCAGTCACAGAGTTTGTCAGAGATTAAGCACATTTGACAATCATGAAGCACTGGCTCTGCATCCCAACGTGGTCAACCATTTAGGGAAGCACTGAGGCAAGGAAACAATGACTGTCACTTGGACTCAAAGATTGCACATCAGTCCTTTAACTAGCCACAGCTATCTTGCTTAGTGCCAATGGAAGAGAAAAGGAAGTGGATTATCCATCTCTTGTACATGTCAGTACATGGAGGCAGGGCTATGTTTAGTGGAGGTAACTACTCTGTATTTAAGGAGAGCTATCCAGGTGATCCTTTCCACATATAAGTATCCACAGATTTTCTGTCTAACAACCACCAATATATCACTAACAACTTGTCAACTGGTCGTCTTAGGTTAGACCAGGCCAAAACATTCGACATTCTTACATTTCATATTCTACAAAATGTAAAATCTAGGGCAGAGAAAAATGAACCCACTTGCTTCTCTGGTAAACAGCTGTGTCTTGAATGAGCTGCAGGTAACCCAGGGAGAGAACAAGCCAACCAGCTTCTCTTGAGATCCCCACCATTATGGAACTTAAGGCACTGGGCAACAAAGGAACTTGCTCACCTGCCTGGTAAGCAGCCATTTCTTGAGCAAGTGGTGGGAGACCTATGGAGAGAATCAGCCTACAGGTGTCTCTCCAGATCTGTGCCATGGTGGAAGTTAACATGCTAGGCAGCAAATCAACCCACTCACCTCCCTGGTAAATAGCCATGGCTCAAGCGAGCAGTCAGTGACCCAGGGAGAGAACCAACCAGCCAGCATCTCTCAAGATCCCTGCCATGCTGGAACTTAGGGTGCTAGGCAACAAATAAGCCTGCTCACCTCCCTTGTAAGCAGCTGTGGCTCAAGTGAGTGGCAGGCAACCCAGCGAGAGAACGAGCCTGCCAGCATCTCTTGAAATTCCCACCATGGTGGAACTTAGGGTGCTGGGCAACAAAGGAGTCCACTGCCCTCCCTGTAAGCAGCTGAGAGCCTACCTACCATCATGCAGGCTGAGAATCAAACATCCCATCTCCCCTCACATGAGCAAATGGGAGCCAGATGACTGAGTATCTCCTGGGAGGATGACCGTATGCAATATAGTAAATATGGGGGATTTCCTTCTACCATCTCTTTGAAGCCAAATATTGTTATCACTGTTTTGCTTTGCCCTGATTCACTGTATTGCTCTGTTCAATACTCTGTTCTGATAGGTATTAAGATGTTCTATATTTGTTTTGACTTTGCTATACCTGATTGAAAGGACAAATATTGTGAAGATAATGAGATATACTATGGTACCTATTACTGTCATTATGGTTACCTGCTGTGAAGTTCTGTACCAATTTCACTGCTTTGTCTCAATTGGCTTTGTTCTATCTTGCTCTGTTGTATTTTACTGCCTTCAATATTAAAAAAAAAACAGGGCAGAACTGATTAAGTGACTTAGTCATAGTCTTATGGCAAGAAAAGGTCAAGAATTAACAGGCAAGTAAACTAGTTCTAGCACTGAGTTATCATAATCACAAAACTAAAATATATTACCACACTTCCCCACCTGGAAGGATATAAATCTCTGAAGGATAAGTTCCAAGTCAAACACTTGGCCTATCTTTCCAGCACAAAACATGATCACAAGGCTAGCCCACTAACAGATACCCAGAGATACTATCTGGAAAAATTAGGGAGGGGCAGTGTGATGCTTCTAGGTACCTGGAAACCACTGAAAATGTCCTCCTGGAGTGATCCAGCAGGTGCTGACCTGTGCAGACTGTTGAGTTCAGCAAGCTGAGGTATTTACCAATCTCCTCCTCATGCTGATAAAGCTATAAATGCAAGAGCAAGAGAGGATTAAGACATGGAGACTCATAGGAAGCTGGTATCTTAGCAAAGGAAAGTAAGAAAAAAGGAACTGGGGTGAAAGATTAGAGCACTGACCCATGCCCTCATAATGAAGTGACAGCCTGTTCCTCATCAGTGATGATGTGTCTAGCAACACATCACATTCAGGTCCTGGAAAACTAAATGAGCATGCTGGATTTCAGGACCTGTTTCATTGCCCCATGCCCCAACACATATCTGCCAGAAGGAGACTTCTGGGTCAGCACCTGGGACATCCTACTATCCACTCTCTGCTTCCTCCTTTCTTCTCATCCCTGGAGTAGCCACACTCCCAGCTGATGGGAGTAAAGAACTACTTCTACATATGTTTCATTGCTTTTTAATGTTACCCAGGTAAGGAAACAAAGAGAGACCAAGTGAAACAAAACTTCAGGTTAAGGAAAAACAACAACAAAGAGGGCTTTGATGGATAAAAATCTTCTATACAAGTCCCTCTAACATCCCACTTGCCAGTGTCCAGAAACATTCACACTCATTGGTACCAAAGCTACTTCCACTATGAGAGAGGAGATAGAACTGACTGTTGGTTCAGGTGCCGATACTTCTCATATCTTGGATAACAGTGAAATGGACATCTAGGAGGAAAAGGAACATTCCAAGGAAGGCAATCCGTATCCCTATGTTGTTAAAGAATGTACAATAAAAGACATGCAAGGTAATGAAATTGGACAAATTAGGAGCTAATTTGCCTTGGAAATCAAATGCCAACAGGATCCCAAAATATGATTGGGCTTCTCTGATCAATATTTAAGCCACTGACACATTTACTTTTGAACATAGGTGTAGGCCCCAGATAAAGAGCATACAGTAAGACTCTGACAAGACTTATTAGAGCAAGACAAACATGATGGTTCCAAAAAGAATCTGGTAGGAACTAGTGAGATGGGTAGATATGTGATGATAGAGCGTGAGTTCTAACAATACTTCCGTGATGTTTTCTTCTTGAAAACATGGAGGAAAGCACTCACCTGAAGAGAAAGCAAACAACATGAGAATGGGGGAGGAGTTTTACATTAAAGCAGGTGTTGGAAGCCTGAGATGGTGAGTCCCAAGGGTCACAGGCTGAGGAAATTAGCATTTGATTGATGCTCTGCCTCAATTTTAAAAAGAACAATTAAACAGATAGATAAATAAAAGAAAAGAAAAGGAGTTGTAGCTACACGCAGAGGCTCTGAGTTCAACCCCTAGGGCTGCAGCCAACTGTTGCCCAATGTTGAGAAGGTGTTTCCAAAGGCCACTGTTTCACTTACAGGGTTTGATCTCATATAAAATATTTGAGTTTTGGAGGGTGAATCAAATGCTGTGTCCCAGTATGTTTTTGACAGGAAACGGATTAGAAACACATAGTAGTATTCTGCCTGGCAAGCACAAACTGCTTGCAACACTCTTCAGCCCACAGAAGCTTTGACACTTCTCAGGGAGGCTTGGTAGACCATACTCCATCTCCCACATCACTGGAGGATGTACCTGGAGTCCCTCTGGGACTATTCAGTTCCTGCCTAATAACTGCTCAGCTGCTTGCATTCTGCCTGGGAAATGAAAAATGTGTGCAGTGCTCTCTAGCTCATGGAAGCTTTGGTGCTCTTATGGGAGGCTAGTAAGATGCTGTCCCACCTCCCACATCACCAGAGGACACAAAAGGAGTTCCCTCTAGGCCTATCTGAGCTCTACCCAGTGACTCCCAAGCAGACCACAGCTACTTGTGTTAGACCTTGCAAGCCAAAAGTGCATAAGGTGTTCTCCAGCCTATGGGGAAGCTTTGGACCTTCATTCTGTCTGAGAAGAGAGTTCCTCCCTGCAATCCCAAGAGGCTGGAACCATCTGATAAGGTGTGTAAAAGTAACTCCACTCAACTGGGGAAACTCCCTGCAATATGCATACATATTCTCAACCCAAAAACAACTGAGACCTTGCATTTTGCTTTTCTAAGGGTGATGTCTAGTGCATGGAGGAGACATCGAACATCACTGAGAGCCCAGAAATATAGGAAAGTTAAGAAGCAGAAGAGCAAAATGCAATCTCAAATGTCCAGCCTATCCCAAATATGCATAGAAAACATGGACATAGAAGAAAATGTAAGTCATAAACCTGAAATACCTGAAATGATAGAAATGAAAGCAAAGAAATAATTCCAGGAAACTTAAAAAAACTCAGATCAGAAATAATTGCCCAGGTAAAAGAACAAATGATAAATCTAGTAAGAGAAATGCTGAATCCATCTAAAGAAGATATATTAAAACATTAGAGAAACAATTTAAAAAGATGGAAAACTTGAACAAATAAGAAACAAACAGAATGCATGAAGCTGATTCAGAGAGATATACAAGAAATACAAAATCCTATCAAAATTTCTCAAAACCGTCTCAATAATAGTGAAGGTAGACTTGAAAATCTCAAAGACAAGACTGCAGCTAGTGAACAGGAAAGGAAAGATCTTTAAAAAATAACAAGGAATGAGGAAAAACAACATAAGACTGACAGGTATAAATGAAAATGAAAGGGACAACACAAATGATTACAAGAGGATAGTTACAGAAGTAATCATTGAAAATTTCCCAAACCTAAGAATAGAAATTAACATACAATCACTGAAGCATATAGAACTCCAAATAGCCATCACCAGAATAAAACTACACTCACACATATAATAATCAGCATGCCAGATATCCAATATAAGAAAAGAATGTTAAAATTGGCTAGAGAGAAGAGGCAGATAATCCATAAAGTAAAGCCTATCAGAATCACAGCAGACTTCTCAACACAAACAATGAAGTCAAGAGGAGTATGGAGTGAAGTATTTCAGATCAAAAAGGAAAATGATTTCCAACTCAGACTGATGTGCTCTGCAAAACTATCCTCCAAATTGGATGGAAAAATAAAATACTTCCACAACAAAGAACAGTTGAAAAACTACATGACTACAAAATCAATGCCATAAGGAATACTGAAAATCATTCTAGATAGACATAAGAAAAATGTAATAAACAAAGCAATTACCACTAAACTAAACAATTAAATACAGTGGAAAGCAAAAGAATCAACAGAAAAAAGAAAACATGTCAAAAATAAACCAACATATTTCAGTTATAACCATTAATGTAAATGATCTCAATTCCTCAATCAGCAGAAACAGACTGGTAGAATGGATCAAGAAATAACATTGAACAATATACTGTATACAAAAAATATGTATAATCCAAAAGAAAGCTCATAGACTTTAAGTGAAAGGATTGAAAACAATACTCATTGCAACAGGAACCCCCAAAAGAAGCATGGGTAGATATTCTGTTTGCAGACAATGTGAACTTCAAACTAAGAATGATCAAAGAAGATAAAAATGGTCACCACATATTAGTTAGAGGAGGAGATAACAATCTCAAACATATATGCACCAAATTCCAGAGCACTCAATGGTACAAAACAAATACTAATGGAAATTAAAACTCAAATAAGCAATAGCACAATCACAATGAGAGAATTCAGCACCCCATTGACATAAAGAGATGCATCAACTAGAAAGAAAATCAGCAAAGAAATAATAGAACTGAATCACAAATGTGAACAAACAGGATGGGTGGATGTATAGAGTGTTCAACCCAAGAACATCAGAATATACATTCTTCTCAGCAGCTCACTGGACATTTTCTAAAAAAGACTATACACTAGCCCACAGAACATGCTTAAATAAATGCAAAGGAATTGAAATTAGTCCATGCAAGTTATCAGATCCTAGCACTATGTAACTAGAAACTAATGACAGAAGAAACTGCAAGAACCTCAGAAACACATGGCAATTGAATAATAGACTCCTGAGCAATCAGTGGGTCACAGAGGAAATCAAAGAAGAAATACAATATCTGCAAGCAAATAAAATATAAATACAACTTAACGATACCTGTGGGTTGCAATGAAAGCAGTTCTCAGAGGAAAATTTATTGCAGTGAATTCCCACATCAGGAAAACAGAGCAAACACCAACAAACAACCTGATGCTACACCTCAAACATCTAGAAAAAGAAGAGCAAGTCAAGCCCAAAGTAAAATAAGGGGGGAAATTATACAGATCACAGAAGGAATCAATGCAAAAGAGACTAAGAAAACAATGCAAAGAACCAATGAATCAAAGAGTTGGTTCTTTGAAAGAAAAAGCAAAATTGATAAGTTCCTACCCAATGCTGTTTTTTAAAAGGAAAGAAAAAACACAAATTCATGCAATAAGGAATGAAAAGGGTGAAATCACTACCGACCCTTTGGAAACATCGAAGGTCAACAATACCTATGTTGAAAACCTCTACTCTCATAGGCTTGATAACGCAGAAGAAATGGACACAAACTTAGACACAATATATGAATTACCAAAGCAGGATCAAGAAGATGTAAAACTTCTGACTAACTCAAGTTCAATTAATGAAATTTAAAATGTAATTAAAACCTGAAAAACAAACAGAAGCCCAGGTCCAGATGGATTCATTGCAGTATTTTACAAGAAATTCAAATAAGACTTAATGAGGATGCTATTCAAACCCTTCAACAGAATTGAAAAGGAAGCAATTCTCCCTAACTCATTCCTAGAAGTATGAATTACTCTAATATCAAAACCAGAGAAAGATCCAACAAGCAAAGAAAACTACAGGCCAATCTCCATAATGAACATAGATGCAAAAATTCTCAATAAAATATTGGCAGAAATAATGCAGCCAGTCATCAAGTAGGATTCATCCCAGAAATGCAGGGGTGGTTCAATATACACAAATCATAAATATAGTCCACCATATCGATAGAACCAAAAATAAGAATCACATGATCATTTCTATAGATACAGAAAAAGCTTTTGCAAATGTCCAACACTCATTCATGGTAAAAGCCTTACAGAACATTGTGATAGATGGTCTTTACCTTGATATGATAAAAGGCATCTATGTCAAACCAACAGCCAACATTATATTAAACAGCCTCAAACTGAAATTCTTTACTGTAAAATTAGAAGCAAAATAAGAATGTCCATTATCACCACTCCTATTCAATATAGTGTTGGAAATACTAGCCAGAGATATTAGACAAGAGAGAAAAATAAAAGGACTAAGGATAGAAAAAGAAGAATTTAAGTTATTCTTATTTTCAGCCCACATGATACTCTGCATAGTAGAACAACAAAACTGCATTGAGAAAAACCTGGGTATAATAAACAAATTTAGTAATATTGCTGCATACAAAGTCAACACTCAAAGGTCAAGAGCATCTCTAAGTACGGACAGCAAACTTATTGCGTGAGAAATAAGAGAAGCCACATTCTTCACAATGACACCCACATAAATGAAATACTTAGGAATCAGTCTAACAACAGAAGTAAAATACCTATTCAGGTAAAATCAAATTTCCTTGAAAAAACAAATTGAAGGTAATCTCAGAAAATGGACAGACATTTCCTGTTCATGGATAGGAAAAACAAATATTGTGAAAATGGCCATTTTTTCTAAAATTGTTATAGGGATTTAATGCAATTCTCATCAAATATCCACTAGTATACCACACAGATCTAGATAAATCATTACGAAAATTCATGTGAAACCAGAAAAGATCTAGAATAGCAAAAGCAATTCTGTTTATAAATTTTTTTTTATTTAGAGATAAGAAGAAGAAAGAAAAAAAAACCAAACAAAACAGAAAGAGGGTAGCAATAATACAGAATTCCAAAGGGGAAAGAAAATAAAAAGAATAATAAAGAACAACAACCACAACAACAAAACAAATAACAACAAAACAACAAAAAAAATACTAAGAAATCAACACTTGATAAGTTACATACTGTCATCATTGGAAATAGTTGTTCAAGTTACAAAGTTAAAACATACAAAGTACACATTCAAACAATGAGACTTAATGGTTCTGCTCAACATTCTAACAAAAACATTAATATGGTCATCTATCTTACACACTTAAACACACATGCAGTTATATCATTTAGAGCACTTTCTTTTCCTCTCTTTTTTACAGTAGGAATTACACATTTTGGGTTTTATTATATCTATAGTTTTTATTACTTTTTACATGAGAGACACAATGTAATATTTATAAATATGATTCTTAGTTATTCACTAATGAGGATAGTCTACAGTTGTCTCCATGTCTCTATGAAGGCCTCAAGATCATCCAATTTTTAGCTGAGTAATATTTCATTGCATAAAAATACCACATCTTTTTCATCCACTGTGCAGCTGATGGGTATCTTGGTTGTTTCCAAGTGTTAGCTATTACAAATTGTGCTGCTGTGAACATGGGTGCCCATATATCACTGTGATATGAATTTTTCAGATTTTCTGGGAAAATACCCAGGTGTGGAATAGCTGGGTTGAATGGAGCTTACAGTTCTAGTCTTCTGAGAAGTCTCCACACTGATTTTGATAGTGGTTGCACCAGTCTACACTCCCACCAACAGTGGAGCAGTGTTCCATTATCCCCAGAACCTCAACAACATCAGTTGATTTATTGATGGAAGCTATTCTTTCCAGAGTGAGATGATATCTCAATGTTGTTTTAATTTGCATTTCTCGAATGACCAGTGATGATGAACATTTCTTTATGTATTTGTTATCCATTTGTATATCTTCATCTGAGAACTGTGTGTTCATCTCCGCTGTCCATTTCTGGAGAGGGTCTTTGAATTTGGGGGGGTGATATTTTTCAATTCTTTATATGTTCTCGATATAAGTCCTTTGTCTGAGGGGCTGCTGGTTAAAATTCTTTCCCATTCTGTGGGTTTTCTTTTCACTCTGATGGTGATTTCTTTTGAAGTGCAGAAACTTTCAATAATATGAGATCTCACTTTTTGATTCTCTGAAGATTTTCCCATGCAATTTGCATTTGGTTCATGAATGCTTGGCCTACCCCTATGTCTCCAAGATTTCTACCTCCCTAATCTTCTAGTAGATTTAGTGTTTGTGTTTTAATATTTAGGTCTTTGATCCATTTAGACTTTTGTTTTGTGCATGCTGACAGGCATTGATGAAGTTTCTGTCTTCTGCATGTGGAGAGCCAATTTTTACAACACCATTTATTAAAGATGCTATCTTTCCTCTTGTGAATATGTTTAGACCCTTTGTGAAATATCAGGTGGCTGAGTGTCCTTGTACCTATATTTGTGTCTTCTAATCTGTTCCATTGATCATCAGGCCTATTTTTTTTTGCCAGTACCATGTTGATTTTATCACTGTGGCTTGGTAGTACAATTTCAAGTCAGGAATTGAGATGCCTCCAGCCTTGCCTTTATTGACCAGAACTGCCTTTGCTATTCTAGGTTTCTGCTTGTTGCAAATGAATTTTAGGAGTGTTTTCTATAGATCTGTGAGGCATATTGATGGTATTTTAATTGGGATTGCTTGAAACCTGTATAAGAGTTTTGGGAGTATGGCCATTTTCACAATGTTGGTTCTTCCTAGGCAAGATCATGGAATATCTTTCCAATTTCAAATATCCACTTCAATATCCTTTTTCAGCATACTATAATTTTCAGTTATAGATCTTTTACAATTTTAGTTAGGTTGATTCCTAAGCATTTCATTTTTTAAGATATTATTGTAAGGTCCGATATTTCCATAATTTCTCTCTAGGTGAATTTCTTCTTTGTGTACAGGAATGCTATTGATTTTTGAGCATTGGCTTTGTATCCAGCTCCACTGCTGAATTTGTTTATTACCTACAGTAGTCTTTTAATGGAGTTTTTGGGTCTTCTATATAGAGAATCATGTCATCTTCAAATAGTGATAATTTAGTTCTTCCTTCTGTATCTTTATTCATTTTATTTCTTTCTCTTGTCTGATTGTCCCGGCTAGTATTTCGAGAACTATATTGAATAGGAGTGGAGATAGTGGACATTCTTGTCTTGTTCCTGATTTTAAAGTGAAAGCATTCAGATTTTGTCCATTTAGTATAATATTGGCTCTTAGATTGTCATAGATGGCCTTTATAAGGTTGAGGTAGACACTGTGTATTCCGAGTTTCTGAAGGTTTTGTGTCATGAGCAAGTTTTGGACCTTATCAAAATCTGTTTCTTCATCTATTGAGAGGACCACATGGTTTTTCTTTTTGGCTCTGTTGATGTGGTTTATTACATTTTTTATTATATAATCTTTTTGATGATTTGCTGCATTCTATTTGCTAATATTTTACTGAGAATTTTGCATCTATATTCAATAGTGAGATTGGCCTATTTTTCTTCATTTGGTTGGGTCTTTGGTTTGGTATCAGAGTATTACTTACCTCCAGGAATGATTTAGGGAGGATTGCTTTTTTTTTTCAATTTCATTGAAGATTTTAAGGAATATTGCCACCAAGCATTCTCTAAATTTCTGATAGAATTCAGCTGTGAATCCATCAGGAGTTGGGCTTTACTTTGTTGGTAAGTTTTTTATTACATTTTCAATTTCAATAGTTGATATTGGGTTATTCAAAATTGCTATATTTTCTTGGTTGAGGTTTGCTGGTTCATATGTTTCTAGAAATCTGTCCATTTCTTCTGTGTTTTCTTCTCTATGTGAGTAGAAATTTTCAAAGTAGGTGTTCATGATATTTTGAATTTCCATGGGATCCATAGTAATTTCCCCCTTTTCAGTCCCTATTGTGTGAACTTGTGTTTTTTCTTTCTTTTTCTTTATCAGGTTAGCTAGAGGTTTGGCCATTTTGATAATTCTCAAAAAAAAAAAAAAAAACCCCAGCATTTGATTCAGTAATTCTTTGTATTTTATTTTAGTTTCAATTGCATGGATTTCTGCTTTAATCTTTAAAATTTCCTCTCTTCTATGAGGTTTAGATTTAACTAGCTCTTCTCTTTCTAGAATCTTGAGATGCAGCATTAAGTTGTTTATTTGTGTTCAATCTGTTTTCTTGATATAACATTTTATTGCTATATATTTCCCACTTAATAGGTCTTTAAATGGATCCCACCAATTAAAATACATTGTTTCCACATTTTCATTGAATTATAGGTATTGCTTTATTTCTTCTTTAATTTCATCTGTAGTCCACTGGTTGTTTAATAACTGGTTGTTATTTAATTTCCATGTATTTATGCCAGTTTTGCAAATACATTTGCCATTAGTTTCCAATTGCAGTGTGCTATGGTCAGATAGTATGCATGGGACAATCTCAATACCTATGCATTTGCTTAAAATGTTTTATGGAATAATATATGGTCTGTTTTCAAGAATGTCCTGTGGGCAGCTGAGAATAATGTGTATTCTGATGTGGTTGGGTGGAACACTCTGTAATCATATATGAAGTCCAATTGCTCAAAGGTATGATTCAGTTCTATTATTTCTTTGCTGATTTTTTGCCTAGTTGATCTATCTCTTTGTGATAGTGGGCTGTTAAGGTAACCTGTAATAATTGTGATCTTGTGAATTTGGTTTTCCTTGTCCTTTAGTATCTGTCTTACATAGTTGGGTGCTGTGGTGTTTGGTGTACCTATATTTATAATTGTTAGTTCTTACTCTTGAATTTTTCCACTTATGAGTATGTACTGACCTTCTTTGTCCCTTTCAATCATTTTAGGTTTGAAGTTCACATTGTGTGCAAATAGATTATTTACTCCTGCTCTTTTCTGGGTACTTGTTGAATGGAATACTGTTTTCCATCCTTTGACTTTTAATCTATGAGTTTCTTATTGAGTCAGATGTGTTTCTTTTATACAGCATATGGTGGGATCACGTTTTTCGATTCATTCTGTCAGCCTGTTTCTTTTGATATGTGATTGAGCCCATTTACATTTATAGATATCACTGGTATGTACTGGCTTGACTTTGCCATGCTGTGTTACTGTTGTTAGTTTCCTGATTTTGTCTCTTGTTTACTTTCTTGTCCATCCTGGTGATTTTTTTCAGTTGTTCTTCTGGAGATTGTGGTCATTTTGATCTCTACCTAGAATGTCCTTCAGCACACTTTCTGAGTTTGGTTTGGTGGGTATGAATTTCTTTATTTGTTCTTTGTCATGGAAGTATCTTTTTCTCCATTAAATTTGAAAGACAGTTTTGCTGGGTATGTCAGTCTGGGTTGAAAGTTGTTTTCTATTTGGGCTTGAAATATTTCACTGCAAGCTGGTCTTAACCTGAAGGTTTTTGCAGAGAAGTCTGCTGTGATTCTAATAGGCTTTCCTTGATAGTTGAGTTGTGTCTTTTCTCTAACAGCTTTTAGTACTATATTCTCACGCTGTATGTATGAGATCTTAATAATTATATGTCTGTGTGTATGTTTATGTTGGTTGTAACTCTGTGGCATTCTATATGCCTCACTTATTTGTATATCTGATTTTCCTCCTCTTTTGGGAAATTTTCTTCCATTATTTCTGTGAATAGCTTAGCTATATTCTTTGCATTGTGTCCTACTTACTCACTAATGCCTATTACTCTAACATTGTTTCTCCTGGCATCATCTTGTAGCTGTTGGATTGTCATTTCATGCTGCTTTTTGTTTTCATAAGTTCTACCCTTTCAAGATCACTATCTGCAATCCTGTCCTCAAGGTCTGAAATTCTATCCTCAGATTCATTTATATGGCTCTGCAGGATTTCAATGCAATTTTTTGTTTCTTGCATATCTCTTTCAATTTGTTTCATAGATTCTGTTTGTGTTCTGCCTTGTTCATTCAAAGTTTCAATCAATTTCCCATGCTCCTGTTGTTTCTTATCTATTTCTTCCCTAGCTATTTTGAGCAGCTCATTTACTAAGGTTGTTACTTTTGTCTTTACATAAGACATTTTTCTAATTTTATTTCCTCTATAGCCTCATGGATTTGTTTCTTTACTTCATTTTATATCTTTTCAGAGATTTCTGGTGTATGAATTTTGGTGTCCTCTATTTCATTACCACCTGCACTTGCCCCTGATGGACTAGATGTTAGGCATTCCACTTTGCCTTTTTTGTTTAGTCATTTTCACATTTTGGGTGAATTTCTGATCTCTCTATTCCAACAGACACAACTGTCAGCAATGTATGTTTCAGGGTTCTACTGTGTGGTTAGTGTTTGTCAAATTGCTAGGTACTACAATGAAGAGCAGATCCAGTCTTCTGAAGTCCTCCTACTGTGCCATACTGACTGAAGCCTGATGAGGTCTTCTGTATGGGTGAGAAGTTCCTGAAACTCTCATCAAGCCAGCATGTTAGTCCACTGTAGCCCAATGTTCCCAGTGGTAGCCCAGGTCCAGCAGATATGGTCCCAAGCAGCTCAGGCCTGTGGCAGGCTTTCTATATGTTCCTGGAAAAAGGGGAGTGGTGCCCAGCATTAGCAGTCCCAGGCACCTCAGGTCCTCTGCCACTGGTCATCACAATGTTCACAGTCCCAATCAGCCAGGCCAAAATGCTGGTCTCCATGATTTTCCCTATTCCAAACAGCCCAGGCCAAGATGCTGGTCTCCCTGAAGTTCCCAGTCACAAATAGACCAGGCCATGCTGCTGGTCTCCGCAAGGTTCCCTCTGGGTAAAGGGTGGGCCTGCCAGTCACAAATAGCAAGGCCAAGATACCAGTCTCCACAAGGTTCCCTGAGGGTGAAGGGCAGGCATACTAGACCCAAACAGACTAGGCCAAGATGCTGGTCTCAATGAAGTTCCCAGGCCCAAGCAGACCAGGATGAGATCACAAAGGCAATTCTGAGCAACCAAGGCAAGGCAGAAGCCATCCCAATTTCTGATTTGAAGTTATACTACAAAGCTACTGTAATAAAACCAGCATGGTACTGAAACAAAAACGGAACCAAAAATCAATGGAATAGATTCGAAGATGCACCTACAAGTAAAAGCACACTCAGCCACCTTATCTTTGATAAAGGGGCAAGACATGTTTGCTGTAAGAAAGATAGTCTCTTTATTAAATAGTGATGGAAAAACTGGCCCTCCATAAAGAGTAAATCTACTGGAAGACAAAGTAGGTAGAAACCTTGAAAACATAGGGGTAGGTAGAGAATTCATGAACAAAATCCAACTCCATGGAAAATATTTCATAGAATCAGTAACTGGGATCTCATCTTTAGAAAAGTTTTTGAGTGTCAAAACAAATCTCCAACACAGTGAAAAAGAAGCCTGTGATTTTTGAGAAATCTTAGTCAACTATCCTTGGCACAAAGGGCTTTTTTGTAGAGCATATAAAGAATTATATTAAAAAATGTGACCACCAAATTTAAAGAACCAATCAAAAAATATTCATCTGAAATGAATACACAGTTCTCAGTTAAAGAAATACAAATAGCAGTAATTACATGAAAATTATTCAGCATCATTGGTCATTAGAGAAATGCAAATTAAAACTGCACTAAGATTCCATGTCACCATAGAAAGAATGGCCAGGATAAAGACAACAAGCAATGACAAATGCTGGAGAGGCTAGAGGGTAAAAGTACTCTTCTGAACTGTTGGTGGAATTGAAGACTGCTACAACCACTATGGATGTCAGACTGGAAGTTCCTCAAAAATCTGAGATTGGAAGTCCCATTTGACCCAGGTATTCAACGTCTGGGCATATTTTCAGAAGAACTTAAAGCATTGTATCATAGTGATACATGTGCATGCTTATAGCAGCACAATTTGTAACAGCCAGATCTTGGAAACAACCTAAATGCCCACCAACTGAGCAATGGATAAAAAAAAGTTGTTCCATTTTTATACAATGGATGATGACACTGAGATATTTATAAGTAGGTGGATGCAAATTGAGACCATACTCATAAGTGAAATAAATCAAAGTTGCATGAGTAAATACCATATTGTCTCCCTAGTGTAAGAAAAGGTAAGTCTACGTAAGTTACAAAATCCTACATAAATACCGTGAAAGGGTAAGAATCTGCTCAAAAGGAGAAAAATATCTTGGAAAACCAGGAAAAAGAAAAAGGAAGAGAAAAGAAAATATATGAATTTGTATAAACAACTGTAACATAACTAAGACATTGTGCTACAAACTCTAAGTTTGTTGAAAAAAGCAGTTAATATTCATGGGATTGGAACAATGCTGCATGTTTGTATTAGGATGTTTTGAAGATCATTTATATAAAGTATCAATCTTAGTTCTGTTCCTAGCACCATGTTTTGAAAGCCTGAACCATTACTGTTTTTGTCTGTTTGCTACTTTTATTTATTTGTCTTTTTTGTTTACTATTTTTCTAGGAATCTGTTTTGTTTTGTTTTTCCTCTAATGCAGAAAGGATAGGTACACATATAGAGGCTTGTACATGTCTCATACTTCTCCTAAACTGTTTATGAGAATTGATTATATTATGAGGTGATTAAATAAACAGCTATTTTGAAGAAAACAGACACTGTATTATCCATTGCTGATTACGTATCATAATACTGTGAAATTCAATAATGCTTCTATTCTTTGCTCAGTGTTGTTTTAGTCTGTTTTGTATTTCAACATACACAAAGGTATGGATAGCTATTTTTAAGATAACAAGAGAAATTATGGAAGCCATTGTTAATTTTCTTATTGTCTGGTTTTGCAGGCCTGTAATGCCTTCATTGCACTCTTCTTTTTAGTTTTATACTATTTTGTTTTGTATGAATTTGCTGTGTGTGAAGATGTAGACATTTAGAAGGAAACAAGAGACATTATGGTAGCCACTGTAGGTCTCCTGTTGCCTTTCTTAGGAATCTGTGTCATTTACATTTAATTCTGATCTTCTTTTTTCTGTTTTGTTAAGTTTAGTTTCACACTTTTTAAAAGTAAAATAAAAATTTTTTAAAAATTTTAAAGAAATAAAAATCTGGGTTTGGGTCAGAGTCTAGAACTAGAAACTGGACATCAGGAACATCAGGAACTGGATCAGTGCTGTTCTCTTTTGCTCATCTTCCAGAGTGAGGCAGTGGTGGAACAGAGGGAGGTCAGGGGCCCCCTGAATCTAAAGAAAGCAAAGTTGTTGGAGATGAGGTATGAAGCTGTGGGCCAAACTTCAACAGTGGGCAATGACAGAATGCCTGTACATGTGTCACATATGTCTGGTGCTTACCAACAGCTACAAAATCACAAGGATATCTGACTGCAAACAACCGATTCAGGAGTTGTAGGAGAAACAATATTGTATACAGTGGTGGTATCTAAGCAAGTGAAGTAGTCTGAACTGTCCAGTTTGTTAGATTAGATTTGGATTGAGAAAAGAAGGTGAATAAAATCAATTACAATTCAATGTGAACTTATCTCCAGAAATGCTCATTGGGTGGAGAGACATACCCACTCACAGGTCTCATATGATGTTATCTGTCCTAGTGACTCACAATTGCTCCCAGGTTGGATGAAACTCCATGCATGTGGGGGCTGGAGCCCATGAAACGAGCATTAATTACTGTGCCAAATGAGTATCTCTAAAACAGCCAAGACCCACCTCAAAGC